>JAQGAF010000911.1:0-38424 GCA_034687865.1 Kryphioiulus occultus | reverse complement strand
TCACGCCACGGGCTGCCTGAGTCCACGCGCTTCCGTTACGTCACCCCCTGACGTCAGGCCCCGCCCACCGCACGTCGTTTCTCGCTCTCACGTGAATCCCTCGGGCTTTCTAGGCTAAAAAGCCTTCGCTCCGTCCGCCTCTTCCACCAGTCTAGTTGGCAGGCAAGTGCGAGTGGTGTGTCCGGCAACTCTCTCCGTCCAACACCGAGGATACAGTAAATGCGCTGACTGCGACAGTTCGGACTTTCTACCAACACATTCGCGTGCCAAGTTGCCAACCCTGTGACAGGTAAGCACCACCTTCGGAAAATTTCACTTTCTACCGTATATGTAGTCTCGTTTGCCGGAAAATCTCAGTATCTGCTGCGTTCCATCGCGTTTGAGATGCTTTTGAGACGGTGGATGCCGGTGACAGAGATGCGTGTCGTGAGAATTGCATCTTGTCGTGGGGTTGGGAAATTGGGAGACAAGAACGTTCCAGATCATGGTTTTGAACCGGTTTTTGGAATGTGTCAGAATGGCTGGATGGCAGGATGCTCGAGAAGACATGCCATGCACATGCGCCTGGGCATGCCGTTGCAGGGTGAAAGCGAAATCGTGCATTTTGGGGAAAGTTATGAAAATTAGGCTGAAAATAAGCATTGTAATGAAATTGTGGACATTAACCACACTCGTTGCAACGGATATGGGAGAAAAATATGCAAAAGCGAAAAATTCTGAAATTGAAAGAAATATGCTGTTTTCAGTTGCTAATCTAGTGGAACGATATACGATAATGGATTTTTCGAAGCGAATTTGGTCGAAATAATTCAGGGCTTCCACAACTTTTTTGTAATTTCAATTTTAAGGTTTAGTATTGTGACTCTCAGCTGATCTTAATTTACGTTAAAAATTATATTACTGCTGCGATCCTGGGGAAAGTAATGAAAAATAGGTTGCAATGAAATTCTGGATAGTATCCCCACTCGTTGCAGCAGGCATAGAAGAAAAATGAAAGTTTTTGAAATTTTAAAAATGCTGGATTTGCAGTTGCTAATGTATGGGATATACGATAATGGCTTTTAAAATGAATTTGATTGAATTTATTCAGTGATGTGCAAACTGCATGGGCTCCATGGAACATGGTCAGGGCTTCCACAATTTTTTCGTAATTTAAATTTTTTGTATTTAGTGTTGTGATTTAAAAATTACAATGCTACATTAGGTTACGTTCCTGGGGAAAGTAAATGAAAAAAAGGTTGCAATGGAATTCTGGAAGTTATCCCCTCTCGTTGCAGCGGGCATAGAAGAAAAATGAAATTTTTTGAAATTTAAAAAAAATTCCGGATTTTCAGTAATGGGACTATATACGATAATGGCTTTAAAAATTAATTTGATTGAAATCATTCAGTGATATTTAAACTGAGCTCCATGGAACGTGTTCGTAATCAGTTTTTTTTAAATTTTATAATTTAAAATTATATTACTGCATTACTTAAAATTTGGAAACAATGCAAACAGTGAGCCATAAAATTTCAATTTTGATCTGAGGAAATTTTTCATTTTAAATAACAAATGAGGATTAGAAGGTTTCAGAAAAATCAAATTTAAAGCATATGGTTCCCAATGAGTTAGAAGTTTGACGTCCACTGAAATAGCACTTTCACTATTTTGAACGAAATTATTTTTCAAGAAATAATTTCCAAAAATTATACCAAATGGTTCCAAAAATTCATTTAGATCCCAATATTCATTTAAATGCACTATACGCTGCACCTGTTGGATAACGCCATCGATGTGTTTCAGACGAAAATCATCGTCTATGAAATATTGCATGTACATGTAATTTATTTTACGACTCTGCTGGAATTTCCAAATATTCGTTGCATCAATGCAGCTCTCTTCATTCAAATATGTCTGTTGGATAAAGCCATCGATGCATTTCAGAAAAAAAATATTCAAATCTATGGAATATATCACATTTTTCCGATTTTGGTAGAATTTTGCTTCGTAGTTACAAAATGGGATATACTGCAAGTACAACAAATTTGAGACTTAATTCAAAAGCAACAGAATGTCTCAAATAGTATTCAAAGAAAATATTCTAAAGTGCACTTTGCAAGCCGATGCCTGCTATTGAATATCTTGCGTATCCATGTTACTTCAAATAAACCATAAATAGTTTCCACTTTTCTTACTTCTGTTTTCCTTTGGTTGGTCCGACAAGCTATGGCTCAAGTTCGATAGCCTGTAGAATTTCGCTTGGTTGGCCTGGCAAATGGCATAAGACTTAATTGTTGGAAAATTTTCAGTACATCAAATTATTGTTCAGAAAATATTCAATTTTCAACAACACCAGACAGTTGGCATGAACAGCACGTCTCACTGCAACATCTTGAAGATGTGCGTGTATTGTATTTCAAAATCTTTGGGTAAATTTCCGCAATAATACTTTTCCATGGCATTGGTGTTTAAGTATTTCAGGCAGAAATACATTAGCAATTCGACGCCAGGTGTTGACGATGATGAGCATTGGCAAATTTTAAATTGGTTAATACGTGCGAACACTCAACAGTACATTATGTACCCTACGTGAAAATTCATTTTAGAACAGGTTCTAGCGTTTAACGCACTATTATGTGAAATCGGGCATTTCGATGTTTTTGCATGCAGTGAAAAAGTCGGTTTTCACTATTTCGCTCTTTTTGTGTTTGTTTGGAATTTCTCGAAATTGCGTTATTTTTTACGTGGCGTGCGAAACCTCGTTTCTTGATCGAATCAGGCTTTAATGAAAGCACACCTATTCCTGTTTTTCCACTCGCTTATTGACACCTAGAAATGCTGATCATCGATAGGAAGTTTTTTAAGCCTTCCTTTCATTTACGATGAAAGTTCAGTTAGAATTTCAATGCTTGGCCTGATTATCTCGGGGCAGGTTTGTCAAAATGCCAAAAAAGTTGAAAAAAGTGCAACGAAGGGGCTGGGGGCTGTGATTGGGAGAATTTTCTCACTGCTTTGAACCAGTGTACATTGTATTTGCATTTTTCTGACAAGAAAAGTAAAACGAAAATTATCGGTTTCGACATGCTGAAAATCGTTATGCAAGATTCCAATCATTGGATGTTGCTGTTCTTGGACTTGTACCAGAAGCTGTGATGACCACAGTGGCCACAGGTGGCGCCAGCTTACACTAAAACTGGCGGAGCTTGGGGGGAGCCTGCAAGGCAGTTGAATTGGGGCAAATAATGGGTTCATTAAAATAATTTCTACACTGGATTACTTTTAACAATTGTTTTAAGTCATCGAATGCGTGGATCATTTTCAAACACTGGATAATCCACTGGCACTGACTATTACATGCAAAATAAAGTTAGAGAATTCGACTACTGGAACCTCCAAGGTTGCTCACATTATAAGTGATCGGACTGATCATGTAAAGTCATCGATGTTTAAATTTATTGGCTGCTTGCAAAACTTATATTGCACACATCTGAACAGTAAATGTCTTTATGGAGGAACAAGAGTTCATTTTAAACCCCTGTACTGTAGCCTACTGTACGTGTAATTTCTGGATAAATTTGCAGCACATTAACAATACTGCTAGTGTATTATGAACATTTTAATAAGATTTTAATTACGTTTTTGGTGGTCGGAATGTCAGGAAAAGTCAGGGAAGTTGAACATTTCATTTCTGGGGAACCCTGAGTTATACGAAGCGCATTGTTCTAATAGTCGACATATGTGCAATAACGATTCGAATAACACTGATATCATATTTTGACATTATGTATTTTTGATTTCTCAGGGCGACCACACTACCTGGAAAACAGGGAATTTTAAATAGATTCGCTTGACTTTTCCTTCTTGGAACGGCACCTTCTTTGAACACTTTGAACCATTATTTGTTTGAGCTCTAAAAATTACTGCCATCCTATCCGCGAAATTAAGGTAACATATACATGTACCTGAAAATGAGTGGAATAGAAAATAGCAGAAATTTTGGTCGCCCTGCATCTACGTGTACAAAATGCTGAATTGTGAATACTACTGGTAATATCAGTGGGTAATATGGTTGCTTTTATTTTCTGCTGAAAAGCACAGCAATAAAGTTGGGTTCAAATTCAAATATACCCCATGACAACGTGATAAATGTTGAATGAGAAAACCACCTGACACCAATAAGGATTGCGTACCCATTCCTACTTTTCATGCAATTTTCCCGAAATTAGTCGCCATTTTATGAGACATTAGATCCAGAATTAAAAGGCAAGCACAAGTCCCGTTAAGGTGCATGTTAAACAAGAGGAAAATGCTGACTTAGTTTATTGCCCCCTGGCGGCGTTATTATTACCATTTTCGCCGCATGGTTGCCCTTCCATGACGGAGTGCAACGTAGTCCGCAACGTATCGTGATGCCAGTCACGTTGCATTGTACGTGCCACATGACCTCATGACTCATGCCAATCACGTTGCATGCTGTTGCGTATACATTTACATGTACTCATAACCAAGCGCCTGAACCGTGGAGTGTGACGCAGGTAGTGACGTGACAGAGGCCCAGGGCATGTCGGGAAGACGACGTGGAAAGTCACGAGACCACCATTCCTTCCACCTCCGGCTGAGGGCAGCTCTAGACAAATGTTAATTTGAATGGAAATAAGCTGCATGATTAACAAAGTAAATTTGGTATTTGAAGAAAAACTAGAAATATCCATGCTGCCTTTTTTTTCATTTTTTGCTAAAAATTAGCATTGAACACGATTTTATCTCCCCTTTGGGGAACTGCGGTCATTTTTTGTGGCACCCCCATCGGGCTGTTTTTGCAACATGATCATGATCTCTGCTTTCTGGAAAATGACTACTGAAATGCTACCGAAATTCAATTACATCGTTTCACAAGAGTTTAAAAACATAACGAAATAGCTGTGGTATGAAAGTGGTTTTTTATTTAAAAAATTGAAGGCAATGTATTCAAAATAATGTAGGCTAAGTTGAATGGTTTATAGCGAGCACGGTTTGACATTATAACAAACAGAAAAAATACGGGTATTCAAAAGTAATGTTTTTTTTTATTGTAAAATAACAATAATTTGTGAAAGCACTCATTGCATCCATTGTATATTTCCAACTTAAGGTGTTTCAATAGAAACCGGCTGTTTCAATATAAGACTTACCAAAGCATGTAAAAATAGCCATAAGGGCTGTGTCCCTTATTCGAAAATTATAGGAAGTTTTAGCCGTACTACGGAAGTGTCCCTGCTTCAGCATATGCAATGTGAAAAGTGGGCTTATCCTAAAGGCTTGTAAACTAGCAGTGATTACCTGCGGTTGGGGCAGGCAAAAATAATTAGGTTAGTTTAGGATAGGATAGGGTAGATTAGGTCAGGTGAGATTATGTTATAGGGCAGGATAAAGACAACAAACATAAAACGGAAAAAAAACACACATAAAAAACACCAACAAGTCAATTTATGTTTGAAATACTATGTGGTTCAATTATGGTTGAAATATTCATAGGGCCTATTCTCTTTATACACTGTATACATCCATGGTTTTCTATGGGTAACGGAATACCTCGAAATTCACTTAAATTTTACTGCAAAAGCATTGAGCTGTGCAAAAGTGTACAGAAAGTGTAGATTTCTAGTCTTAACTTGTGTTTATACTTGTAAATAGAATCAATCGTTTCCCTTATAATATACATGTACATCACAGTACATGTAATGAATATTTTACCTTCATCGGGTGGAATTAACTTTCTGATAAGCGGTTTTTGGTAACAAGGAGTTGCTATGAGCGGGTTTTTGGTTGAAAGTTTGGGAAACTGGGATTGGGATAAACACAAAAAAATAAATTGTGATAGCTACTGTAGGTGTCATTCATGTTATCGGCCAGAATGGTTGAGGTATACATATTTTGTACATATTTGGATGGTTGAGGTATACATATTTTGTACATATTTGTTGCTGGGAGCATACCGTAGTACATACGAATTTTCTTTACCACACGTAATGAGGACATATTGTTAAAATGCACATCCGATTATACGAAACTTAGCTTAATTCGATATGGACATTCCAAAAATTGGACAATTTGATGTTCTTCAGGTCCCTCGGGGTCCGAATTGAAAAATTGGGCAACACAAATTTTCCTATCCAATGCATACTTGGCGTTGCATAAGATTATTATCAATAGGATTCCCCATAGGTGTGTGACACGTTCAACATCCAGAATTTAGGTCACGAAAACAGCCATGTGTATGAAAGTTTGGAAAACATTATCCGAATCCCCTGGCATCTTTTAAGATCGTTCAACGATTTGCAGTAGTGGGAGCAGGAAGAGGACAAAACTGACCTAGAATCGGCATATTAGCGTGGGTGCACAATGCTTTTCGGTAGCTTGGATTCAGTTTCTGACACAGATTTCCCATCAAACCCATTATCACATCCATTCGAAAATCATGATTGCGTCGATGACGACACCAGCTCCCCAGTCGGAATTCTGCATAAATTAACTCGAGTCAATAGAGATCAAGTTCAAACTGAGCAAACTGAGCAAACAAAACGTCACGGATGCAACAACCTCTTTTGGACACGTGGGATGTTTCGTGACTGCAATACACAAGTTAAATTTTCCACTTTTTGGCGTTTGCATAATCATGAACCGGGAAATTCCTCCAACAAATTTGGTTAAGAAACACACCATTAAACTGTAAAACGTAAACAAGGTGTAGTGCATTAGCAAAGTTAATGATTCACCTATTTGCATGTATGTCACGCTACGAAGGTAAAAACGTTAGTGAGCTAACCCCAACTTACAATGTTAAGATTTTGGAAAAAAACACTTCTGTTATGTGTATGTTTACCGACTTTATAGACACAGGGTAACTGGCCGTCTGGGAAACCGGGAAAAGTCAGGATAATTGATATGACCTGGAAAAGTCAGGGAAATTAATATGTCTGGAAATGTGATGTGACAACAATTTTGATTGGTAAGAAGTCTCCCAATAGAAAAGCTGTATTTGTGAGCTGCTTTTAATAAAAATTACTATTTCCTCATAGTTTTTCTGAAAAATCCACTAAAATCCATGTTGGTAAAATCCATTATTTCAGGTAATTTGTGTAAGAAATTTCACCTATGGCGTTCCTAAATGTTAAAACACTATTTAACACGTCCTATGCGAAATTTTGTAACTTAGCAAATTACACGTATCAGATTTTTGTATCGACGCGATTTTTCAAAAACTAAATTTGCATACAGAGTTTCTGTCATAAATAAAAAATTAATGATGACGCCATGAATTTATAAGTGGTAGGCTAAACACATGATTTGGTTCTGTCTGAAGCAAAAATTTATTAAATCCGGGAAAATAGTTTGTTTTAAATTGTCTGGGAATTTTCCAAAAAGTGTCTGAAAAACTGGAAAGGTCAGGGGATTTGAGTGAAGGCTCGGCCAAGCACCTTGAGACCTTTTGTCCTCATTTCTTGTAAAGTGAAAGGGACCGTTTAACATTTTCTTATTTATTTGAAAATGCATTAATTATTGGGTGAGATTTTTAGAAAAAATACTTCTGTTATGTATACTAACGTTATAGACAATTTATCCTTGTTTATTATAAAGTGAAAGAAACCATTCACTTTCTCTTGTTTATTTGAAAATTGCATACTCACAAGCATTAATTTTTGGGTAAGCAAATTCTCGTCAAGTTTTTTTTTTAAAAAAAGTAAGTGGAATTTTAATAATAGTTTCCCAACCTCTTATCAAAATAGTTGAAACTCTGGAATTGGTATTACACATGTATCACTAGAACAGGAGTGGTTTTCGAGCTCTTAAAAATACAGGCTTGAAGAGAGAAATGAATTAAATTATGCTACTGACCCTATAACGACTGGCTTCCTGTACATCAGCTTATTTCACTGAATTTAAATGGTTTTAATAAGGCGAAAGCCACAGACAATGGAAATGGCATTATTCTCCAAAAAATAATGTCGCCAAATACATTAATCTGATGTTAGCTTAAGGGGCTGTGCATAGAAGATGTCCATCAAAATGTCGACTTTTGACCCCCTTCCATCTAATCCATTTTTGTCCAAATTGGACAACCTCCCTCATGACACAACCAGCACGTCATATTTTTAAAGTATTTACTGCAGTTGGACACAATAATGGCATACATACAGGGTTCCCCAGACCTCGAAAACCTGGAATTGTCAGGGAAATTGGAATTAAGCCTTGAAAAAGTATGGGGAGATGGATTTAGTTCGTAAAAGTCAGGGAAGATGAATTTACTTCGTAAAAGTCAGGAAAATTCAGCATATCAATAATACATTTTACATAGCTGGTTATTGATTAACACAAAAATCAATAGATGACAAGTAATGCTGTAGAAGAAATTAATAATGAAATTGTCAATTTAAACAAAAAAAAACTAATCTAAATTTCCTGCTACCATATGAAAATGTGTGTTCTATCCCCTGTTTATATAAGTAATAAATGTGCATTCCTTACCTGGGTTGGTTCTAACTTTTGCATTTTCAGTTGTCAGGGAAATTTGTTTTAAAACCTGGAAAACTCGGGGAAAGATAAAGAAAGCTGAAACTTTTCTCTTTGCGGAACCCTGACATATTTCCTTATCAACATAGTGGTATTTTAACAACAATTCAGCCTCAATACTTCCTATAGAATTGCCTGGTATTGGTTTTTAGCAGTCGCTAATGGAATTTTATACCGTTTTTTTTAGAAGTACATCTTCCAGTTGGTTTAGAAATATGTTGGAGTAAGAAATCTTTATTTCACCCTAGTCTTCGAACCTGTTCAAATTTTCCAACAGAAGAATGATTCCAAGAGGTTTCATCATGTATTCGATAATTATTTGATGAAACCTAGCTATATATTGAATTATGTCAAAATTACTGAAAACCCACAATTTTGAGCATAGCGACCGTTTGGATAAGCCGATTTCAATTTAGTTTTCGCCAAAATTCATTATTTTTAATGTGCTTTCATTTAAGGTATCACAAGACATGGGTTGCCATTTGAAATTTTCAAGTTGGGGTGAAGGAAGGGGAGGGGGTGTCAAAAATACATGTACTACCCCTACGGATGAGAAACATTGACACAAACAGGATTCCTCTATCTCGTCACGTTTTTCAATAATAAAGGTGGAACGTGTTGCATACATAGGTCCAAGGATTGTTGCTAATTTTGCCGAAATTAAGCACTCTTGGGCGTAAACTTGGGTCTACTTCCTTGGCAACAGCCTACTCTAATCCCAACCAGGCTGACTCCAGCAGTTTACTGGCTTAGTGGGGAGCTCAACGTCTAGTCACTGGTGCATTCGGTATAACAATTCCTCTATATGCGATTAAGCTTACTTTCCCGATGTCCGTGGCGAATGACACACTTCGAGAGAAATTAACACAAAGGTTAACCCGAGAAATAAGTATTGAAACAACCCATTTATTTCTGTCTCACCTTCCATTCCTAAGAAGGAAGGAGGATTTAGCATCACACTTTCCTACAGAACAGTTTGGTCACACCTGCCACAACAATGTGCTTCACACATCGGGAGGCATGTAATAATTTAAAAGAAAAAAAACAGTCTGTCATTTTTTCCACATTTTTTCCACACCATAACTTTATTGGATTGCAAGCACGTTCGTTTGGAGTCATGGGACGATCCCTTGCTCCACTAAGACAAATCAGTTTTTTTTTTCCACAACCTTTCTTTTGAATTGATGTGAGCTGTGTCAGTTTGCCCGTTGTCTGAGTTCAACTTCTTGGAAGTCTTTTGTAACCGACTTCCTGGCGACATAAAGGCTGCAATTTGGCACACAGGGTAATTTTGTCGAACACTTGACTATTGTAAAAGAATATGGATCGATTGAGTTTGCTTTTCGTGGTTTTAACAACTTTAAACTTGGAAAAAATGCATTCGATACCACGGTGTGGCGCCTGTCGACTATGCATACGTTCGTAACTAGTGTTCAAAACGTGCATCAGTGTCGCATGACCAAACACATTCGACACGTGCGTCTGGTAATTAGGACTGAATGAAGGCTCCAGAATGCATTTCGTTTTAACAACACGAATGCCACATGCTGAAAGACTACTCGAAAAAACGTAGCTTTTGATGTCTTATTTTGCTCATCTGACGGATGAATTATGGGCCTAGTTTACCCAAGCTCGGGTCAAACCGAAATAAGGTTTACGAGACAGTGCATTCCGAAAA
The DNA here is from genome assembly GCA_034687865.1 of Kryphioiulus occultus. Lineage (NCBI taxonomy): Eukaryota > Metazoa > Arthropoda > Diplopoda > Julida > Julidae > Kryphioiulus > Kryphioiulus occultus. The sequence goes on along the minus strand of JAQGAF010000911.1, from coordinate 28,214 downwards.
ATGCATCATTTTTATTGAAGTCCATGCAGATTGTCGTTTTCAGGCATGTCAGGAATTGGGTTATGCACTCTGGGGGTAAACTGTTTTTGAATTCTGCACGTCCGTTCGATATTTCGTCAGAAAATATCCTTTGGGCGAGCTGCCCAAACGGTGTTGATTTTCTCCAGGAATTAAACACCAAGAAATATTATGCTCTTTCTTCAAGCAGAACATTCGAATTAAATCGATTTGTTTAGCTAAGGCATAATCAGTGAAAGTCGAAAAAAAGTATAAGATTTTATTTTATTCATATCTCCATCTTCAGATTCATGCAACCCAAATCGGGTTGCAAAATGTGCTGCTAACTGGTGCCAAAATTCACAACATGACAATAGATGCATTTTTATGCTAATCGGTCGCTGAGGAAGCCCCATTCAATGCAAATCAAGCACTGCGTTTCCCTTTCAATGCGGTTTCCTTCAAAACATAACTGCGACAAATGTAACAATTGTCTTGCCTGTAATTTCATTCTACATGTAAAATAATTTCATGTAAAATTGTGCCAAATTTCGAGTGCCTTTTCTCCTGCTGGGCACACGCCATCTCGGCTTTCGAGACCGAAATCTGCATTGCTTTCGAGAACAGAATTTCTGATCAAAACTAATTTCCGAAAACCTACATGCATATACTCTCAGGTGGGGAAAAAAACTGGCAGTACTTCGGAATGTGCCCTGCTGCCCTACTCCAGCATAGGCACCATGAGAAAGTGAGCTGCTCCTAACGGCTAGTAGGCTCGCAGTGATTGCCTGCGGTTAAGGCAGCTAAATATGGACTTTACATTTTAAGGTCAGATCGGGTTAGGTCAGGTTAGGTAAGGTTAAAGATAAGGAAACAGAAAAATCCCACACAAACAATACAACATAGCCAAACAACAACAAATCGAGAAAAAAAACAGAGAAATGATAAATTGGGATAGGGTCATTTTTTGTGTGCTAGACCAGTAGTTGAAATATACATATTAGTGCACGTTTGGAGCAGGGACTATATTGTAGTATATCCGATAAGGAGATACACACAATGAAACGGAAAAGGAAATAAGCTAAAAAAGCACGAAAAGATAAATTACGACAACATAGGACAGCTCATATATGTTTACCAAATAAGTACGGTTGAAATATACATGTTGTGTGCACATTTGGAGCAGGGCATATTCCGTAGTGTATGGTTCCACACTAAACGAACACTGTAACGTGTTCCTATGTGTTCTCGTAGTTCCTCATGACGCGGTTTCTGCTTCCAGAAACGGGATGCAACAAGTTGCAACAAAATTTAAGTTACTTGCGTTGTGGACAAGGGAACTTGATTGGCCACGTCAACAAATCTGTTCTGTTAACAACTGACACATTATTTAGTCTGAAGACACCTTTATGGTTATTGGAGAAACGTTAAATGTTGCTATTAAGTATACTGAGAAGCTGTCAGGCTTTTGTTATACAAATTCCTCCACAAAACGTTCCTCTAAAGTGTGTTCTGTTGCTGGACTTAAGGGTTAATGGAAAATTGATTTCCGGCATGTCTGAACAATGATGACATGTTGCATTTATTGCAAAACTATCGCGCTATTCTCACATCATGAGAACTCGGTGCCAAAGTCCTGTTTTGGAAGGATACCAATTCAATACTTTGAACATAGAATGTTACCACTGTGGACCTTTAATATGAAGTAGTATTACATGTACAAGTGCACCGAGTTTAAAATATTTTGTCACTGATGCTCACCTCATGAACTCATAGGTCACTTTTTGAAACGTTCGGTAAATCGATAGCAAATTATATAGCATCCGTGACTGCATGCTAACTGCTGACGTCAGTGCTCGATAACTGTTCTGATTCGCCCTTTGACTCGCAGATGGTTTAAGATAACTGTTAAATTGGCCAAAGATATCTAACGCCCTTGAAAGCTGACAATGCAAAAATTAGATCGCTATTCTAGATTCATGGAAATTTAACTGTCTCGATTTTTGGACAGTCACCAAAACCTGGTCGAATTATTTCCAATAATGACACACACGAAGCACCGGTTTCCTTTAATGGCTTTTCTGTGATTGGGTCATTCCCTGCCTACATCAAACTGCTTCTGTTGGTTTAACTGCATGGCCCATAAACCCAAATTAAACAGTTTTAGTGCAGTAACCGAGCCGATCCGCTATGGTATATCAGTATAAACGATGTCGATGCCCATTTGCACAACATAATGCCAACACTTGCTACACATTTGTATATTTTTATTAATTTGGTGTTTTTACCCATAAGATAACATGAAATTGAATCATTGCAAGTGTTCAACATGCTCTAGTGCATTTGTCAATCATTGATAAGGACACCTTCGAGACCTTGAGGTGTTAGAGGAGAAATCTGGACTTACTATAATATTGTCCCTGCTGCTGCCATGCTCCGCCATAGACACAATAAGAAAGTTGGCTTATCCTAACGGCTCGTACGTTGGCAGTGATTGCCTGACGGTTGGGCAGCTAAATAAAGAAATTACATTTTTAGGTTAGTTTACGTTAGGATAGGTCAGGATAAACACAATAAAACGCAAAAAACACTTGATATAAGCATTCAAAAGAAACATTGCACGGATAAATTGTGACAGCTGTTATTCATGTCTACTAGACAATTAGGGTTGAAATAGGCATATTTTGTACACATGAGCAGGGTCCATATTGTCGTTCACCATATCCGAAATCTGTGTGCATGCCGCACTCTAATGCTTGAAACTGTTCAAATCTGAAATTTTACTAAACCAGGGAAGATGTCAAAGTTGCTCTTCCAATCCTTCCGACAGGTATCATCATTGTGTGCTACACAAGTAGGGTTGAAATTAGCATATTTTGTGCACATTTGGAGGGACCATATAGTAGTACATGTAGATCCGAAATCGCTATGCATATACCCCACTCTAATGCTCGAAAGTGTTCAAATCTGGAAATTTTGCCAACCAGGGAAGATGTCGAAGTTGCCCTTCCAAAATTTCGAATCATGTTAAAATCTAATTTATTGTTTTAATTGATAATATTTCCATTACTTTCTACATCCCCTGTCTATTAATCTGCTGTAATCTTGCAATGTGTGAAATAAGGTGCTCAGCTAAAGACAATCGTGAGTGGTCGTTATAGAAAGGTTTTAGTGTGCTCTGCTGACCAATAACCCATCTAGTCCATGATCGTCAGTTTTGTGAATTCCTACCCCCCTCCAACTGGCACGTCGTTCATGCATAGACACTTTTCAGAAGTTCAAATTTCAGCAACTTCTCCATGGCAGCCATTTTGGATCGAACCAAGGCTGTTGCTGTCACTTCCTGTCAGCCAAAGAAGTCCAAACTCAAGCTTGTCTTGAACGGTTCATTGTTCCAATCGTCTATCTATAAATAGAGATGCTCCAGTGCTTGCACTTTTTGGGCCATAAAAAGAGGACGATTTGTCAAGGGCATATCACTCATGACTCGTATCGTACGACATTGCGGATGAACTTCCACGTGTGAACCTAGTGAGCTATCACTTGGATTTCCTGATATTGGATATGCAAAGCACCAATCACGCCACGGATCACCCTACCCACTGCGCAGGAGCAAAAAGGATTACAGATCAGTCATTCGAAACTTACAACAGCGACCTAAATAACAACTGTCTCAATGATGGCGGACATTGGTGATGGTAAGACCCAGATCAGGTTCGCATTTGGCTAGGCCCGATTATAGCAGGAGCGTAAAATGTCTGTCACTGTGGGGGTGGAAGGTTGTTCTGAACAACTGGAGGTCAAGCCCAAGGTCGAAGATATTAATTGCACGATGATTAGGCGCGAAAGCGATTTCTCGGGCAGTGACAATGCCTGCGTTCCCAGAAAGTTGCTTATGGGTTTTCCAAAGTTGATGATTTTTGTTGAAATTGCTAACAGTTGACAAGTACAGTGAAACCTCTCTTTGTCGGGAGTGTCCAAGTTACAGAGTTTGCTAAGTTTTCGAAAAAAAAATTGAAGCTGACATCTATGTAAAAGCTTGTACTGTATAACGTTCAACAAAAACTAAGCAAAACTGCGACAAGCTAAAATTGGTGGTCTGGGCCAGCAACTGCTCAGGGAAACCTGGGAATGTCAGGTGATTTGTAACTTACTGGAAAACCTGGAAAAGTCAGGGAAGTTGAAAAAACGAGGAAAAGGCAGGGAATTTTCATGAAAAACTCAAGGAAATTTTAAATTTTATAGAAAGAGTCAGGGAATTTTCAAATTTTCATGAAAAAATCAGGGAAATTTCAAATCATCAAGAAAGAGTCAGGGAAATTTCAAATTTTCATGAAAGAGTCAGGGAAATTTTAGATTTTCATGAACGAGTCAAGGAAATGTCACATTTTAATGAAGGAAAATTTCGGATTTCCATGAAAAAGTCAGGGAAATTTGTATCAGTGATAATAAATTAATACCATAACATCAAATGATGAATTGAATATTGAATTTGTTTGTAATGCTTCTCAAAAGTTGACATACTGTATCTGTAACGAATACCACTTGTTACATATCTACATGTACTATCTAGTCACAATTATGCGATAGAATGAGATTGCTGATTTGAAAATGAAGATTTTTAACTTTTGAAGTGATAAATTAAATATACATTTAGGTAAATGGTGAATTTTGTTTGAATTTTTTCAGTGCACAACTTATGGTAGGCAGGGAAATTCTTCCAAACACCTAAAAAAGTCAGGGAAATTGAAAATTTTATCTGAGTGGGAACCCTAAAAGGAGCCCTTCTCCGGTGCTTAACTTGGTTTGTTATTTTAAAAAAATCCGCCATTTATTTACATGTATTTAAAAAAATAAAGTTGGTGAAAATCCAGAATGGAGGGCGAAATAAAGCAATTCACGCCTGGAATTCGGTCCCAGGGCACGTAATGCCGGATTTGGTTGGTCGCTAGTACTTGAGCCAAATGGGATCAGAGTTCAAAAGGTCAAACAGGGGCCTCTCGAAGGGTATTTTTGGTAGAAGACTACTTACCTGTACATGTACATGTAGAGTAAGCTGGTTTGCGGTCAGTAATGCCAGGTGGGTGGAATGTCGTCAGGAAAATTTACCCAAAATCACCAGAGGGCATTCTGATAGCAAGGATCGAACGTCATGATTTACTCACAAACCTGAATTTTATCTTATGTCAAGGGTACCAAATTATTTTGGGACAGTGCTTCTATATTTTTTTAATGTCTTTCCCCCTAAATCTAAAAAAAGTTCAAGGCTCCCAAAAACAGTTTAGTTTTTTGTAACCAAGATTTTGCACCTTGAGGTAAAACATTTTCTGCCTAGATGCGTTCCATTCAGAGGTAATTCTAGAATTTTTTTAGAACAAAATTACCGAAAATGATGGATTTCAACCCAAAATTATACAACAAAATTAGCTTTGTACCTGAATGTGTTTAGCCCAATTCATAATTGAGCAACGTAGAGAGGGCAATTTACCATAAACAAGATTATGGCTTATGGTTTTTACTGCCATTTTATGAAAAAAATAACTTATATTAATAGTTTAAGAAACATACAATAATGTGTGCAGGGTTCCCACTCACCTGAAAAACTTGGAAAAGTCAGGGAAATTTGTATCTGCGATAATGCCAGCCTCAAATTGCCATAACCTCACATGATGGATTGAATTTATTTGTGATGCTTCTCAAAAGAGGGCGTATCTAGTCAAAGTTATGCGTTAGAATAATTAAGAGTTGTAAATTAAATAATCAGTAAATGGTGCATTTTTTTCATTTTTTCAATAGACAAGTTTAGATAAAGTCAGGAAAATTTTCAAACAACATGGAAAAGTCAGGAAAGCTGAAAATCTTATTTGAGCGGGAACTCTATGTGTGGTTTTTTGTAACAAATAAGTTATTATAATTAGCAGATTTAGCACAAAAAACTGGGTGTAGCATGTGGCTGCCTGAAGGCATGCAAACTAGCACGACTCTGTCGCGCAGGAAAGCCTAGTGTCAGGCACTCAACAACTGCTTTATAATTTTGGAACATAAAAAAAATTTGAACAAAGAGCTTAAGAAGAACAAATGTTTCTCCCTCGTTGAAAAAACACACGTTAGTATTTGCCATTTTGCCGCACTTTCATTATCGATCAGTATGGGAATAGAACAACCAGCTTAAATGATGTGCTTCAATATGTCCATTGTATACAGCGATTTTTCGAAAATGCAAGTGGCTAATATGGCATTAATAGTGAGCTGGCAGTGTTAAAGTATGAAGCACCTCGATTTCCAAAAGGGCCGGGTAAATTTCCCTACAGGCAACTATAAAAGCAATTTATTATCCCATCATTCGCCCATAAAGTGACGTCAGCATACATTATTTCGTTTCAGGCAAAATAAAAAAACACATAGCACCTGTCTGTGATGCAGTTTGCGTCAGTTAAAAAAATTGTTTGAAATTGAGACTGAAACGAAATGATGCTCCTCCCATCGTAAAGTAAAAATATTGGCATCGAAGTACAGGGTGATCATAAAGTCCTGCCCTCATTACAAAAGTTAATTTTGAATAAAAAATGTACAAGGACCAAATTTTTGAAGATGTGGTGTAACAGAATGTGTACCTTGTAACTCTGACATTTTTTAAAAATTAATTTTCGTAATGAGGGTAGCAGTTTTTGATCTTCCTGTATTATTTATGTCAAGTAGCACTTTGTCTGCTTTCAGCATTGCGATGCAAGAGTTTATCACCCTTTAAGCAGGGCTGGCGTTACAAGTTACAAGTTAATATCAACCTATTGCTTATTTTGCGATGCTACTTTCCTGATTCTTTGAAGCACGTGTCCGTATCTGTCACTCTAGGGAAAAATGTGCACACGCAATAGGCTTTTCATTGACATAAAAAGTTCATAACCTCAACAAATCGAAGCAAAAAAAACAAAATGATGTTCCGTGAAAGTTCCTGTATGAGCGTCTATGACGTGATACCCCTAAAGGAGTGCAACTGAACTGTTAAATTGGCTATTTCGTAAAATTAGCACTACCCCACTAACGCTCAGACCCATGACATGATTCATCCATGATTCATATAACCCATGATAATTTTTTGTTTTCGAAAACTGGTACAAAATCCGGCACTTTTTGACTAGTTTTACAAAAAATTTCGCCTGTATGGCGATCCTCTCATTATTGAAAATTGTCGAAATTTCTTAAAAATTCGTCAGAATTCATTATTGGGGATACTTTTTTACTAAAAATCCGGTAGTTTTTCCTTCGTTATTAACATTTCCCATCACATTCTTACATTAGGAAAATGCATGTAGATCCATTACATATTTGGTAGTGTTCTTGAAAAAGTTTCGCTTATTATGAGCAATTTTTTATGGAAATGTGGGTTAATGTCCACCACTTGTAGTTTTAGTTTAAAAAAAATCGCCGTGATTACTACATGTACAATAGGAGTCGTTAAAAATTCTTAAGAAAAGTTCACTGCAATGATCTCATCATGATTAAGATTTTTGGAAAACACTACTGCTCTGCAGTTTGTGAAAAATCATGGTTAAAAATCATCATAATCTATATTTCCCTTCATTACTAATATGACTATTTTTTTCAAAAATGAGAAATACAGTAATAGACATTTTTTGTTATGAAGATTTGATGTATTTTCGCAATTGGTGTTTCCCTTACTGCTAACATTTTTCAAATATTAAAAAAATTCTTAATGAAAGTCATCAAGAACCGCGACTTGACTACAAGTAAAGCCACGTTCTCACGATTCAACTTTTGTGGATCAACAAATCTTGATCGAGCATTGTTCAGTTTCTGTTCAGACGTTTCAAAAAAATGTATGTAAATTACAGTTGAAGATTGCTTCCTGTGTTTTTACGAAATTCGCATTAAATAGAACGTGAAAAAGGAATGGAACACGATACTGATGAAAATTCGAATGCGTGCGCATGCCATGTTGGCGTTTTAAATGGGACGACTTGAGCAAATTGAAAGCTGTTGAAAATCCAAAAGTTGAAGGGTGGTCAATTTTGTTCGATTCAACAAATCATCGATCAACACTGATTCAAGTCTGTTGAACGTGTATTCCCACTTTTCAACTCGCTTTCAACAGAAAGTTGATCGACAAAAATTGACTCGTGAGAACGCAGCTTTACAGATTGGTAGTGGATCAACGTGTTAAGAATTGAGTTTGAAGAATCGAAATTTCTCAATTTCGAATTTTTTTTCTTTTTTCTTTAAATTCGCCTATGGCGTTCCCTTCATTAATAATATGACTATTTTTTTAAAACATGAGGTATATAGTCATGACCATTCCCTTGCTGCTAACATTTTTCAAATAATTCTTATTGAAAGTCATCAAAATCCGCGACCTGACTACAAGTAACACAAGGGTAGTGGATCAAGTTTTTAAGACTTGAATTTGGTGAATCGAAGCGACAAAAACGTTCGGAGCAGACAGTTTCGCCGTCTTCCGGTGCAAAAAGTCTCAAAACATCACGTGACTTTTATGCGACATATGAGTTTTTATTCCCAGAGTGACGAATTTACGATTTTTTACCTTTGAATCGGGCATTTTACGACTCATAGTGTAGCACATGTACCTCCTGGCCAACATGCAATAAAACAAGTTTAGAACGTAAAGTGTACGTGCATGCATAATGCCACCGAGAAATGGGGCTAGTGAGTGGTGTATCAGTGACCAACATTTTGTCAGTTCAACAGTGGTTACAGTGGCCACACGCAACCGATTTCACTCCCAAATACAAAACACACGTACAGTTGTAAGTGTTTTTGAATCGTTGCATGTGCTCGCATCCAAAAGCGACTTTTTGCTCAGTCGTCACCTATCACGTCACGTTGATCCCATTCGAAAGTTGGTACCGGAAGTGGCACATGTTAATCACGCACTCCGTTCACTTACCCAGAATTAATTGCGGGCTTAGAGAACGGCTTTTCAGGAAATAAAGGATGGCGAAAGCTGCAGAAAAAGTCCAAAAAAACGACAAAAAAGGCATAGATTTGACGACTTCCAGTAATGACTGATGACAGCTGACCGAATGACCACTCCACCAATGACGAGCTGGAGGGATGGTTCGGAATTCTTGCCTCGAAACGATCATAAAAAATTAAGTAGCACAACAACACAGTTCCGATGCCATCGCTCTGAAACTCGATTTTTAGATTTGAGCAGTTTTCGGTCAGGGAGGAATACGACTTTTTGGAGAAAATCATCGGTGCGAGTTTTGGCGATTTTGCCGGATTTCTCGCGAATTCCACTGGATTTTGTGTTCCGGAAATGTCGAAATTTGGCGGAAATGTAACGTGACCACTGCCCTGAAGATGAACGACGGTGTGCTGCTGGATTTTCGACGAAATGTGGATGAAACAAACTGTTCGAAACTGTTCTTGAGGGTAAAGCTCGAATCAGTTTTGGATTAATTTTTGGCTAACGCGTTGGAAATACCAGGAAATTTGATATTCAATCTGGGGAAGCTGAGAAACTCGGAGAATGTGAATTGAAACATGGGATATTTGAGTATCACCTTTTTGTGTTTGACCATTTCAATTCTGATAAATCGGCACAGAAATGATTTCCCCAATAATCATTTCCACCAATTCGAACCTGGGATTTTTCAGTATCAACATTTTATTGTGTGTTGTCCATTACAATTCTTATAAATCACCACAGAAATGGTTGTCCCAATAATCAGTTACCAATCGGTACCTGGCATTTTTCAGTATTGGTCCAATAATCAGTTCCACCAAATGGAACCTGGACACCTTGAGTATCAAAATTTTATTTGGTGAATTCTCATTTCAAAATGTGACTCTTGGTTTACTAACTTTACTTGTGGGATGGAGACACCCATTGTGGAATCAGATATTCAACATGTAATTATTGAGTTGGCTTTATACGTATGGTAACATTGGCATAATCCCAATTTTAAGAACAATAATTATTGTACTCTTTTTTGGAAGAATATACAGGGAGTCCCAGAATAAAATGATAATGAACAAACGTAAAAGGGTGGTAGTACTAATGAAATCACACAACAATTTAATTTAGGCTCAAATGGAACCATTTCTCAGATAGGGGTTTGGCTGCTCAGGTATGTGTGTTTGAGGTTGGTGTTTGGACCTAAGTTATTAGCGACATTTTTGTTTGATTTCATGAATACTACCACGCTTTTCATTTGGGACAATGGCTTCTGAGACACCCTGTACTGCATAAACATACAATTGGAGAGCAAACTAAATTCTATGAAAAAGACCAAATTAAATTTCCTTTCAAACAGGTCTTTTCAAATGATATGCAGCATGATTGCTTAAAATCAGATGTTTTTACAGCTTTTTGCCTTGGCATATATTGATCATTATCCTCACTGTCTATCTATTGCTACTAGCTACATGAACTCGTTTGCAGTTTCACCAGTTTTCCCACTGCTTTTTTACTTATGACTAAAATGTCTTTGGCAATAAATGCTATGACTGCCATTATGACTACCATTAAGACCAAAAAATAAATTCCCTACATTTTCCAGGTTTTTCAGAATAGCATTATCATTCTTCAAGATAAAATATTATTTGCTCTGGGTTTCATCACAGATGGCGCTGGGGTTTCGGAACGGTAGCCCTTAATTTGCCCAAGCATGGCAGAAGCTCGAAGCTGCATGAGACGCCATTTTGTTAATTAAACCTTGAGTTACCAGAAGGCATGTGTGACTCGTAGGTCTGTTCTGAAATCATGCAAGCAACTTTCAGTTTACAGTTGTGACGTGACATTATCATGTTGCAATTCAAGTCATTAGACAAATACAGCTGTTGTTATTCGTTATGAATGGCGTATAAAAGCTGTGGCGTAAATAGTTAGTCGCATAAAACACTGTGAGCTCTGTTACTAAGTCTGCATTTTTCCTTGTGTTTCCAGAACAAAATGGCACCCAACATCAAAGACGTATCGTATACAAACGGGATAGTCGAAGACGAGAAAAGGAACGTCACCAAATTAAGCACAAAACGTCCCGGGTCCGACATAGTATGGCGAAACGTCATTCTGTTTGTATATTTACACGCCAGCGCCCTCTATGGATTGTACTTGGCGCTTACCGTGGCGCAGTGGAAAACATTCATGTTTGGTAAGTAATTTGTAACTTCCTTCAATCATATAGCTCTTCCGTGAAAGTTATTGTACCCTGAATAAGGCATCACAAAAACGTTTTCGGGAACAACCGCTCAAACTATATGAGAATCGAGAAGTTGTTAAAACGAAATGCATTCTGGGCTGTTACGCGGTCAGAATTATCAGGCAGACGTACGTTTCGAAAAGTATGCCTATTTTATCGGCAAAGGATTTTTTCCGTTTAAAATTGCTAATAAACACGTGAAGGGAGCGACATCCATCCATAATTTTTTAATACAATCAAATGTACCGCGTAGTTAAGACGGGTACCAAATTTCAACCCTTTATGATGTCTGGAAGTCGGTCAAAAATGATTGCAGAAAAATTGAAAACAAACAGAGATGGAACACGTTCAGTTAATACGTGGCAATGGAGGCGCAATTTTTTGATAAGGCCACAGTTCTATGCAAAAAATAGTAAAAAATATTAATAATAAAGAAAACGCCATATGTGAAGCTCTTAGAAAACCAACATCACATGTAGCAAAATGTCGATTTCCCAATATCGATAATCAAGGAAACACCATGGGAAAATGTTTTAAAAATCTCTACAGAAATCCTGGACTTTAAGCATATTGTGCATTATTCAGAAGTAACTGAAAAAATTGAAATATTTAAAATATCTAGATGTCCCCAAAAACTGTTTTGTAGCTATTTCGAAAATTTCGAACATTTTAAAGGGCCTTGATATAAATGCCACATTAAAAAAAACTTCCATAATTAATGAGTGTTAGGTACACATGTATTCTCCTGAAGAGCTTTTCAGAAACATTAAAATCAAAAGGAACAGCAGTTTTTGTTTTCTAAAGTCCAGTCAATCAACGATAATTAAAAAATGTAAATCATTTAAGAAGTATTGATGATTACTGTAACACCACACATTTCTAAACAAGATTTATAAGTGATCTTCACTATTTAGATGGCGGGCGAAATTTTTAGAAAACTGGGTGTCTACGGGTCATGGAAGTAATGAAAAAAAAATGAAATGAAATTCAGGTTATTGAATTCATGGAACAGCCATGAAATGTACATTAGGGTCATGGAGGTCATGAAATTTGCATCAGGTTCATGGAATTTTTTGCCATTAGTAGATTCATAAAATAAAAATTTGGGTTAAATTCATCATTTCTTATCCAGTTTTGCAAAAAAATGGTAGATAATGTTTATGAAAATCGCTATTTATTGATGACATAAAATGAATGTCCCCATATTCTGAAGGCATGGACAAATTTTTGAAGTCATGAAAAAGCCATGGAATTTGCAATAGCAAACCCAGTAGACACCCGGGAAAACCCTGATCACACATGATGAATTTCATATACATGTACACAAAATGTTATTATTCCTATGGGATCCAATGTGGACGGGTATCCTGAATTCCATTGGAATCTGGTAAAACGTAGAAAGGAAAAGCAGGTTATCCTCATTTTGTTTCTCGCAAACAGGCGCGTGTATCGAGAATCATAAACTCGGACACATACCAAATAAGCACGCCTATTATTTTTCCCTAAAATTTTTTTTCGCATAAACAAGCTTAATAACAGGTCATGAGAAATTTCTTCCTTATTCGTAAAACAAGAACACAATACATGTACTTCCTATTTTCCTTTCTGACTATTTGTTCTAATTGCAGCTGCTTTACTTCACGTCTATGGAGGGATGGGAGTCACCGCAGGAGCCCATCGTCTTTGGGCCCACAAATCCTACAAAGCGAAATGGCCCCTGAGAGTCGTCCTCATGATCTTCAACTGTCTTGCTTTTGAGGTAAGCAGACCTGTTTCCCATCTCACATTGACCCAATCATATGCACGAACTCGGATAAGGTATCTGGAGCAAAACTATATATAGACCATAAATGCACAAATTTAGACACCAATTCTGTAAAAAATTTATAGTAATGCAAGCATAGTATTGTATGGGTTCACCCAGACTTGGAAAACCTGGAAAAGTCAGGGGAAATTGATTTACTTTGCTTTGAAAAAGTCAGGGAAATTCAACAAACCAATAACAGTTAGTACAAAAATCGAGATGGCAAGCAATTCCGTAAAGGAAATTTAAAAAAAAACATTACATTTGCTGTTTTCTTGTGAACATCTATGTTCTGTCTCTTGTTTATACACTGTATATAAAATAGCAATAAATATCGCGTTCCTTACATTGGAATGTCACATTTTTGCATTTTCGATGGTCATGGTGGTCAGGGAAATTTATTTTAAAACCTGCAAAAGTCAGGGAAGTTGAAAATGTCTTCTCTGGGGGAACCCTGATGTAGGAGACGATGTATTTGAAAAGGTTTTAGCACATATATTTGGTTTGTAATACCAATAATTTGGGAACATTGCAGACGTTAAAAAGTATCGCCATAGGCGCAAGACGCGAACATTTTTCAAAAATCTACCCAAAAAAAATAATTTTAGGTGAAAAAGTGACTGTACTACAGAATATAGCCTGCTGCTGCCATTCTCCTATAGACACTATGAGAAAGTTGGCTTCACCTAAAGGCTAGTAGGCTGGCAGTGATTGCCTATGGTTTGGGTAGTTAAATAAAGATATTACATTTTTAGGTTAGATTAGGTTAGGTCTGTTAGGTCAAACGCTAAAAAAGAAAGGTTAAATTGCGACAGCTAGGACAAATGTCATTCTTGTTTGCTTGACTAGTAGTGTTGAAATATACGAAAAAGTAATCGAAAATATTTGAAGGATTTTTATAGAATATTTGAAATGATAGGTTTTAGGCCATATATTTCCTTACAAATATTTGGTTTGTAATATCAATAACTTGGGAACGACTCAGACGTAGAAAAGGAACTCCATAGGCGAACATTTGTCAAAAATCTAACAAAAAAAAAAATTTTAGGTGATAAAGAGGCTGAACTACAGAATATGTCCTGCTGCCGTCATTCTCCTATAGACAGTATGAGAAAGTGGGCTTCTCCTAATGGCTCCTAATTAGGGTTACAATTTTAGGTGAGGATAAACACTAAAAAGAAAGGATAAATTGTGACAGCTAGAACAAGTGTGTGTCATTCTTGCTTGCTAGACTGTATTTAATGTAGAAAATTATTTGAAAAAATGGTCTCCAATGAAAGGTTTTAGCGCATGCATTTCCATACAGATTCTGTAGATACTGAATGTGGTTAGTAACATAAATAATTTAGGAGCATTACAGACGAAATGTTTAGGCAAATAAATCAGTAACGATGAATTTTAACCAATAAATTAAAAATATATATAAAATATTTGATCACATACTAGAAGCACTATGAAAACACCAGTCTCGGAACAGGAAAAGTAATCTAAATTAGCATTCAGGAAAATAATGCAAATATTTACAAAGTTTGCAATATTTGGTTTTGACCTTTGCGAGATATGCTTCAAGGCATCAAACTGCAATTTAGGAAAGTTTGGAGAAAAATACAGCCATGGAAATGAAGGATTTTCCAATGGCAACATTTAAAGCGGGAAAAATGATATTGTTTTAACAAATACCTAACGAGTACAAACAAATAAAATGTTCGTTCTATTTAACAATAAATAAGGAAACGGTTCCAAACGGCGTTTAGTGATTGCACGTTCAATTTCAAGATTTTTTTTTAAATCAAGGGAAAACTCATCATCCTTAAAATTTGGAGGACAGTCAAGGTTTCGAGCATTCATAGTAAAAATCATTGCTTGAAAAGCGAAAGCCTCACTCTAATAAAGTGATGTCACCAGTGATTTTTCGATAATCGAATTATGCCATTAGCTTGTTCAACATGCCATCAAAATCGTTCTCCACAGTCTTAAAAAATTATTTAAAATTCTGCTCATTCTCTGAATTGCTCCGATTTTCTGCCACTTTTTTGCACGAAAGCAGGGTTGTCTGGCTACAATAAACAACTGTCACTTAAATTTGTTTGGCAGGACATTTGTATGTTTGTCACCAGTCTGGGTCGTGGGATTTATTGCCATCTGATTAAAAAACTGGATTCCGCTATTTATTGCCAGCCCACATATGTGGTTTGCATACAGGTTACGTTTGGCAATAGGAGCAGAACTGATTCTGATTTATTGATTTTTTAATGCTCAGGGGTCTACCTGTCCATGTTGTCCCATTCTCGGTATTTCTACTGAAAATCAAAGAAAAGCTGAAAAGCTTCATTGCGATTATAACCCAAATCAAATAACTAAGTTGTTGCTGAACGTGCTTGCAATTAGAATGATTTTTTTTCGAAATCAACCTAATGCGCAAAATGTGTCATGCAAGTAATCTGGGATATACTGCAGTACATAGGAAATATATTTTATTTATGGCTCGAATTGGCAATAGTCAATATTCAGCACATTCATACGTGCGTGCATCAAAAACGTCATTCCAATTTCGATAGCAATAAAAAGTCAGCGTTTTTAATCAACATTTTTCAATCAAACGGACTTTGCTCCCTGGTGTTAATGTCAACAAACTTGGTGGCTTCGATCACCAGGGTGATGATTACAGTTTGGTCCAACGAACTTTCCTATGCTAACACCAAATTTCATGTTGCTGGGATGTCAGTGAGGTTTAATTTGGGAAAATCATCCAAAACCCTGTGAGAATTCTTTTAGTTTATGTTTTGGAAGCCAGCAACATAACGTTTTAATGCCTGGAAATCACCTGAAAAAAACCGAGTAGTATTGTTTGGATAAATCTATTCGTGCACGAAAACATAGGTTCAGACGTTCAGACCACAAACATTAAAAGTTAAATTAAGAAAAAATGAGCAGTTCAGTGAAAAATATTGGGATTGTTAGAAATTTCGCAAAACTTTGGTCGTTTCCACTCTAGCAAAGTTTGCTTTAGTAATTTCACCAATGTTCCTTGGATAGCTGAAGTTTTTTAGGACAGTACTACGGAAGGTGCCCTGCTCCGCCATAGACACTGCAAGAAAGTTGGCTTTTCCTAACTACTCGTAGGCTGATAGTGATTGCCTGACGGTTGGGCAGCTAAATAGAGAAATTGCGTTTTTAGGTTAATGCAGGGTTTATATGCTAAAAAACATTTGGGGAGCTTCGGGCACTTGCATCTTTATGGTTTAGCATCCGTTAAATATATTCCCAAAAAAAGTTCTGTTTGCAAATCGCAGTTGAGCATTTGCTGACAAAACCTTTATTTTGCTAAAAAATCAAACAGTCTTATCCAGGTCCTGCAAACCTTGAGATGCAGAACACCTGTCACCTTCAAAATTTCAAATGTATCTACATGTATTAAAAAACTGTGAACACATACATTTTTGATTGCTGACCTTGTCCATCATTGGTCAAATATCGCGTGCATATGCATGTGCAGATCTCAAACTTTCGATATTGACGATCGAGGCCATACTCAGTGGAAATTTTAAGCAAATCAATGCTTATCTAACTATCTGATTTTCGGTTAAAACACTGCCATGGGGTTTTAAACGGTTGCTATGCGTTTTCAGAATCTTAAATTCGTATCTGGTTTGAGGCACCAAAGCTAGTTCTCTAGTAATGCATGCAATTCCTCAGAAAACGAAAATGGTAATTGCCACCCAACATTTGGTCATTCCTGTTCTTCAGGACCCTAAGGCCTCGTCCACATCTACAGTTTAGCAAACATTTGCTGGAAACATGGTTTGTGGAAACATGTTTCCTCAAAATGTTTCCACATTTCTAACAGGGGAAACATGTTTGCGGAAAAAGGCTGTTTCTGTAAACATTTCAATTGTTTGTAAGTAATATGGACACTATGTATGTGGAACATGTTTCCACAAACTCGTTCTAGAAAGTATTTTTGCTGAGTCATGTTTCCCGAGAAACCTGTTTTCGTAAAATGTTTTCGGTGTGTACTAGGCTTAAAAAGCTCGTTTTAAATTGCCGGGAAATTTTGCAAAGGTGTAAGTTAGGTAAATTTGATTCAAAATTCGGCAAGACAACTTGTAAGTGGTTTTTCGTCGTTTAATAGGGACTTAGCGTTCTATTAACCGAAAACGCACCACGAAAAGGAAACTCCGAAAACTTACCATTATTCGTTTTGTATGGAGTTTTCGTTTCGTATGTTGCGTTTTTTTTTTCGTACGAAAGAGAAATGAATCAGTGTGACCACCTCTTTAGTATATATGTCCCTATACAGGATGGCATAGGATGGCACTAATGTATAGGGATAAAGTGATGTTAATCCCTAGCTGATTTCGGCCTAATTGTTTTCAATGTGCTGCTGGTAATGTTGACACTATGTTTGGGGAAGCAAATTTCAAGAAATATGTTTGCAAAACTTGTTTCTAGGTGTGTACTAGGCTTTTGAACCATTTCTACTTCCCTCAGTATGAGCTCCAGCCCGTTTTATGTTCAGTGTTGATCATCCAGAGATTTTACATGTCTGTCATTGTCAACTTGTCCTTTTCAACCAAATACCAAATCCAATGCCAACGACCGATTTTGTTTACTTCCAGAACGATATCTACGAATGGTCCAGAGATCACAGAGTCCATCACAAGTTCTCAGAGACGGATGCTGATCCGCACAATGCCAAAAGAGGATTTTTCTTCTCCCACATGGGATGGCTGTTGGTGCGCAAGCACCCTGAAGTCCGAGACAAGGGAGGCAAGATTGATATGTCTGACATCGCCGCAGACCCCATCGTGGCATTCCAACGAAAGTAAGTACGCCGGAAGTGGCCGTTTCCTCCATGCTCATAAACCGAGGGGATGGTAGCTCATAAGAATTGCGTACACCTGACTGAATGTGGAGTTGAAGGTCTTTAGCCTGACTTCAAGGACTTCAGACGTCAGAGGCTACATTTGGGGCTTGAAGGACTACAGTGGGACTTTGAAGGACTTCCTGACTTCAGCTGAGGGACGCTGAGGAAGTCCCACAAGCTGCCTCTTTGGCAGGCTGCGAAGTTTGGAAGCCCTAGCTTGAAGTCGTTGAAATCCCACTGGAGTCCTGGAAGTACCGCGGAAGCTATTGAAGTCACACTGGAGTCTTGGAAGTTCCACAAGCCCTGCAAAGTCACCCATTCAATCCTCTTTGAAGCCCCAACGTAGCCCATTGAAGTCTGTGAAGGCAGACTCAAAAACTTGTAGTCTCGTTGAATGTCCCTTGAAGTTTCACTGAATATCTTGTAGTTTCATTGAAGTCCCACTGAAGACCTTGCAGTCTCATTGAAGTCCTAGAGAAGACCTTGTAATCTCATTGAAGTCCCAATGAAGACCTTGTAGTCTCATTGAAGTTCCAATGAAGACCTTGTAGTCTCATTGAAGTCCCAATGAAGACCTTGTAGTCTCATTGAAGTTCCAATGAAGACCTTGTAGTCGCATTGAAGTCCCAATGAAGACCTTGTAGTCTCATTGAAGTCCCAATGAAGACCTTGTAGTCTCATTGAAGTCCCAATGAAGACCTTGTAGTCTCATTGAAGTTCCACTGAACATCTTGTACATGTAGTCCTTCTAGTAAACATCTATGATTCCACTGACTTTAGTGGAACCTCAGTGTGACTTCAATGGGATTTCGATGACTTCAGTGGGGCTTCAACCAACATGTACATGACGTCACAAGAAGTCCCACTAAAGTCATGGACGGCACTCTGGAGTCCTGGAAAGCTCCCATGAAGTCCTAGAAAGTCTCCGTGAAGTCCTAAAAGTCCCACTTCAACTCAGTGACAACATTGAAGTCTTTGAAGCCAGACTGAAGTAACTTGAAGTCTTATTGAAGTTCCCCTAAAGAATTTTCGCCCCCTTGGAGAATTAAAGTCCGCGATCTGGGAGCTCGACTGGACTCGTCCACTCTTCCTGCGAACTTACGAACTTTACCCCAGATTTCAATGACTTCAATGGATAGTGCATTGGAACTTCGATATGACTTCAGTAAATAGTGCATTAGAACTTCAATGAAATCAAGTGGAGATGCAATGACTTCAGTGGTACTTCAGTGGAACCGCAATGACTTTAGTGTGACTTCAACTAAGATGTGCACCTTTCTTAGCAAGTTGCCATCCCCTCGTAATAACTACATGCCAAACATCCAGGCACAGGTATACAACTTGTATAACAACAACATGTTGATCTTGATATGGAAACAGATCTTCCATGCAACCCAGAGGGTAAACCCAAAGCAGGATCATAAGTTAACAGCTGACATTTTTGGAAAAACAATATGCAGCATCAAAATCATTAGCCTGGTTTCGAACTGTTGACGTTCGTTAACCAAACCTGATGCAGGTGTTGCTAGAGTAGAACAAGTTCAGGGCTGAACCTGTTTTGCACTGCGCAACTGCTGTGCGATGAAAGTCATTGAATGGTGTCCAGATGACACACCGCTACTTGATGGCTTCCAAATTAACAGATGCAATTATGAAACTCTATAACCACTTGCGTAAACACTGTGTCTAGCCATGAGGATCCAGTGCTAGAATATCGAATGCTGTATGCACATCAATGCAGCCTTTGGAGTACATACTTTGCACGCACACAACCATGTGCGCCTCTGGTGGCACATGTGACGTCAATTGGTATTCCACCTCTGATCTTGCATATAGACCAAGAGGTACATGTACATGGTCGTCCCATAAAATTAACACTACATTACTATATGGAATGTGTGTACTACCAACTACATAAATTCGTAAAATCCATAATTTTTGCTACTGTTTTTTTTTCAAAAAACTTGCCCATGGCGTTATCTAATGAAATGCTTCAAGTTACAAAACATGAACCAACCATGTAACAAACATGTTCAGATATGTGGGCTAAAATCCACCACTTATGGTTTAGTTTTCCAAACAATGTCGCATATGGCGTTCCTGTCATTAGTAATCGTTCTAAGAATTTTTGACAAACGCGCAAAAATCCATTTTTGAATTATCAGTTTTTGAAACTAGTTTTCCCATCGTTGATATTATCGGTGATCAGTTTTTAAAGAAAAAAGGGGTCCCTAAATATTGAGTCATTCCTACCGATATTTCGAGAATTGGCAACCTTTTCATGGCAAAATCGACACAAATATTGTTATTTACTTTCAGTTGTCTAATATTTTCAAAATATTCTGCATTTCCAAAAGATTTTGACGTTTCATAAAACTACCCGTCATTTTTGTTAGCTGGAAACAGTGTTAAATGGTGACAGCTATGGACAAACTAATGATTTTGACTAGCCGACATTTCCTATGGATTGCTAACATTTGCAAATTACACGATGTCACCAAAATCCTCGACTTCCCGAAGGTCACTTCCCGATTGAGGTCACTTGGTCTGTATGATTAGCCCCTCAACCGCAAATAAATCAAGAATTCAACCACATCACAAAACTACTGTCCTAAAAGGAGTATTTGGCAATGCAAATGGTTGGTAATCACTGGACTAGACATACATGTACATGAAGATGTCCCATCTACATTGGCAATGACTTGGGTTATTCTGGTGTTCCATGCCCAGTTTAGCATGCTTGGTCTTTGATATAACACACACACAAAAACAACTTTTGAGTAGGTGTATGGCAGCATGTCCTTCATCAGGTTCGGCAAACTAGCACCTCATGTTCATGTACATGTAATTAAGTGCCCTAAAACACGGTTCTGAGCCAAATCATTATTCATTGAGGCCTGCAGCGCCAACCGGCATTGAGAGCACCTCGATATTCTGACCCAAAACACGTCATGTCCTTGATATCGACGGAGAAAATGTCGGTGTTAATTAAGGCCGATTAACAAGATTGCTCTGAAATGAAGCATTTGAGTTCAACGACAGAAAAACAATACTAATAAAAACAGAAAACCTATTTTCACTAGCGGTCCTGACGTCACTTGACAGACAAGGACCGGTATTCTGGTTAAACCCAAATTCCCAAGTTCTGTCAAGAGGTTAAGATTGTCTCAAAAATTGTCATTAACACAGATCTCACAATTGCATGTCCAGCTAATTGCCCTTGCGATTCCTTTCGGTTTGTTTGATGGTAAATATATCGCTTGATGTCTAAAATCAACAACACGTAAGGTTGCTAATTAAAAAAATGACGCCAGAGGCTCAGGTGTAGTGTCCCTGAATGCTGAGTTTTTCAAAGTCTTTCTGAGAATCCCTCATCGAATTCTCAATAATGCCATCTCACGTCAGATCACGTGACAAGGTAACCAAGGACTTGGAAAATATTTGGACAATCAATCAATTAGCCAGAATGTACTCAGTGCCTAATCGGTTCGCCCAAATTAGGAACGACATCTTGACTTTCTGTGTTTGAAGAGGGCCAATCCAAGAACATGAATCATGAAATAAGTGGTAAAGCTTTGTTTATTTTAAAGGCGTTTGTTTATTTAACGAAAATGTCGACATATTTGTGTACCAAGAATGTGCATTGTCCAAAATTATCCCTACAACGATCTGATATAAAGTTGTGTACATTGTTCATATTTCGTACACAATGTATAGACATGTACAGTAGAACCTCTGTAAGTTGACCACCTATAGGACTGGGGTAAACTGGTCAACATTAAACTGTTAACAGTACAGAACCAGTTTTGCTCATGTGCTGCAAATTTATCCAGCAATTACATTGTACAGCAGTACTGGAATTTTAACACAGAAACAATACTATGTTCAGCATTACCAGTATGTGTACTTACAAATTTCATTCTGTAAGATTAGAAAGCATATCCAGACAATGTTTTTTTCGCACAAATCTCGAATCAAATTCCTCTATTTACTGCCACGCCCCCTTTATTCCCTAGAAGTCCAAAATGCTGGTCAACATACAGAGAGTAAATTACTATTGTGTGTCATAACCTAAGGGGTCAACATAGGGAGGTGGTAAACTTTGGAGGTTCTACTGTACTTTACATGAAAAAGAAATCTTCAAAGGATTTTAGTACTCAGAGCAGTCGTCCAGCAATCACCCTGCAGCAATGAGTAGTGGCTTGGACTCGCGCTACAACTAATTTCCAGTCTGTTATATAATTAACATCGTTTCCACACCTTTTTACTCAAATTTTTTGTGGATCAGACTTCCATCAGCTTTTTGACAACTGCCTAATTAGGTCGCCTTTTGACACTTTCGAACTAATCAGATGCAATGAAATGGACTGTTTTCAATACCTTGAAATTGAGGTGAATGAATTCAGATAAAAACCACATTCTGAAGAAAAAAACATTCGGCATTAGGTACGTGTGCCATTTCTGGAATCAGTCTCTGATGCGGGCGGAAAACACACGAATGTGCAGGGTGAGGGAAAGTGTAGGCAGTTGTAGATGTACACAAAACAATGGGCGGCAGCATTGTGACTGTCACTTCTGAGACAGACATGACTCCATGTATAAATCAAGACTTTGACATGAATGGTGTACAGTATTCTGAGAATTGGTACCATTCTGGAAGCTTGTGGCTTCACTGCCATACTGCGAAGCTGTGCAGCATTGCACTAAACTTACTGCATCAGAAACTCTACATGCATGTATATATTTTCACAGAAATGACTACATATATAAATCATTCAAATCAAGATGTTGACATGAATGGTGGACCGGCTCCCGGGTCTCACAAATGGCATACAGTATTCTCATGAGTATTCTGACAATTGTTACCATTCAGTGGAATTGGTGGCTTCACTGCCATACTTCTGGGCTGTGCAGCATTGCACCAAACTTGCTACACCAGAAATCGGACACAAATTAACAGAAATAACTATTACTACTACATATTTTCATATATAAATCAAGACGGTGGCATGAATGGCACAGAGTATTCTGAGAATTGGTACCATTCTGGGAACTTGGTAGCTTCACTGCCATACTGCGAAGCTGTGCAGCAGTGCACCAAACTTGCCATATCAGAAATTTGACATAAATTTACAGAATTGATTATTTCTACTCCATGTTTTTATGTGTAAATCAAGACGTTGGCATGAATGGCACAGAGTATTCTGAGAATTGGTACCATTCTGGGGACTTGTTGGCTTCACTGCCATTCTGCGAAGCTATACACCAAAACCTACCATTCCAGAAATTCGACATAAATACACATAAACGTTTGTTAGTCCCAATTTAACAGATTTTAGACCAACCTCATCCTCAGTTACAGCTTTCAAATTGGAACGATGACTTCCTGTCACTTCTTATTCATTGGTCGACCAAATGCAATGATATCTAACGCCTTTTTCGAGATATCTCAAACAGATTTTGAGTTTTCCCTCACCCTGTATCTTGCAACGAATTAATTTTTTGAGATTTTGACCATTCTATCCCAAAGGTTTTCCTATTCTGAATAGTGAGATTACGGGCAGTAATTTGTAGAGTGTAGAGCTTTGCACAAAAGCAATCAAGAATTTTTTTTCTGGTTATCTTCGTTCAGAATGAAATTGCCTCATCGGTGCCATACCTGTTGCTCACCGACCGCAATTTGCAAGCGCCACCTCTTGTTCGCATGACGTTGATGAATTCAGATTTTCAATGGATCAAGAGTTGTGGGGTTAAAAATAAAGAGTCATTCAAGGTTTCTAAACAAAAGGCGAGAATTGAAAGGATTTTCCTCCATGTAAATCGTAGTCGATGCTGTTGAGCGAATGTAGGTCCCCCTTGGTCGTATCCCAGACCTGCTTCTTGGAGTGCGAAACAAATATTTCATCCGTCCACGTGATTCATCACATTTGATGAAAAGTTTAAAAGGTGCTATGGAGGGATTGCGGAAAACGAAGCCACTACCAAAAAACCCAGGGTGATCAATAACGCCCCCATGCATCTGGGTCAGTGGTGCTGCCATCTATTGGTTCGAAATGTAGTTGATGAACAATTGCAGATGACCTGCAGTTCTATCTGCTAAAAATGTGCTTTTCTCAGAAACAAATGTCCGATTTGAAATCGGAAAAATGTATTTTGTAGACAGTATACATGTACATGTATTCCTCTTTATAATTCGCCTAATTTGCATAAAATTCCTTATGCATATTCGAGGCGCAAAATGTGGAACTTAAAGCAACCCAAATTTGAATTATTTATGACATACATGTATGCATTCTTGTACCTCTGTGGCTATAAAAGTGTTTCTGAATGCAATTTGATTATCTGAGCTTAATGAACACACATGCAGACATATTGTTAATTAATAGTTTCTCGATAAAATGACCACTACACCAGAAGTAGTCGCACAAATTATACACTATTCTTCAGAGTAACTCAGCAGAAATCCTTTTCACACTAGGCGAATTAGAAAGAGGAATAAATTGTATACTAAACACATTTTTCCGATTTTAAATCCGACATTTGGTTAATGAGAAAAACACATTTTTACTCGATTCTTACAGGTTAGTCAATTTTTTTTGCACGCAAGTATACATAATATTAATTTCACTTAAGTTTCCCTAACTTTACAAGATTTTACAGACATTAACAGACCCAGATCAGATGTGAAATGAATATCTCATTTTAAATGCTATACAGAGGAAATTTTAGAAAGCCTAGATCACAAAATGATGGATTTTATACCACAATTTTCTAGAAGGAAATACATGTACATATATTAATATTAATCATGAACGGCATGCCGATGGCGAAATTTTTGATAAATTACTGGAAATAATGGATTTTTTTTGTGTATTATGAAAATACTGGAGGTCATTTTTTTTTAAAAAACTTGATCCATTTACAACCATGAAGATAACATATGAGGCACCTCACTGTCAGTGTATCTGTTGGATAATCACTTATTCGCAAAGCACAGTTTTGGAATTATAAAGGGTAGCTATTTCGATGTTAATTTATATCGCATGTGGGCATGGGATGTCCTCCAGGCGGCAGCACCGAACCATTTGAAGGCGTAAACAAAATTAGAACAGGTTTTTTTGATGGGGTGATAACTCGAAATTTCACTATTTAGAATTATAAACCAATTTAAGGATTCTAAGAAATGCAAAACAGCAAAACGATGTAATAAATTCTATTCAGAATGGCTTTTCTGTAGCTTTTTGAGGTTTTCTGTGAAGAGAAAGATTAGAAAATATGACGTCACAAACAACTACGTTTTTTCGGGTAAAACGTTCAAAATGTGGTATTATTGGTATTCAATAAAACTTAACATTGACGCTCATACCAAGCCAAATTAAAAGGTGATTACAGACGCACGTACGTTTCGAATATGAGATAAAGCCAATAAGAATACCAAACTCACGTACGTTTCGAATATACATGTACGTTTTTCTGGGCGCTTTCGAATGTATTTTCACCAGACACGTGTACGTTTCGAAATAGGGGCTAGGCCGCAGTATCGAACGTGTTTTTTCACCGTTTAAAATTGTCAATGAAAACGTGAAGGGAATTACATTTATCTACGTGCAAGAAACCGTTCCGCAAATTAAACTTGTCCACCAGATTTCACCACTAACTAATTTAGTTAATTAGATTTAGCTAAGTGTTTTAAAATGAATTACAACATGGGACAGACGTATGGGAAAACCAAAGGGTGGTTCTTTCTGTTTCATCTGTTTACCCCATCAGTTCTTCAATTCAAAATTCAAGATTTGTTGTGAAATCTCACAAATTTGCATGAGCTGATGAAATTCAACACTGGATCGCTTAAGATTTTCCTCCACTTTAGAGCAAATTAAGAAACATGTAGGGAAATGCTGCGATTTGACACACTTGTAAGATTCACTGGTGAACAGACTATGGCAACCTTATGGTCAGGACCTTTTCTTTATTTTCATTAAAATCTTTCATTAGAATCAGAGTGTGTCCAGGTTAATGATATTTGAACATGTTTCCAAGACGGTAGATATGGTGGGTTGGCAGGGGGTACACGATCCGTCCAAATTTTACAGATCTAAGTCCTCAGGTAGAATTTCCTGCCTTCCAGGAATTCATCTGACAAGTGGAATTAACAGGGGCAAAGGGAGCTATCTGAAACGAATCTTTAGTTGTGAAATAACCTATACTTCAC
This sequence comes from Kryphioiulus occultus, assembly GCA_034687865.1. NCBI lineage: Eukaryota > Metazoa > Arthropoda > Diplopoda > Julida > Julidae > Kryphioiulus > Kryphioiulus occultus. Next base: position 2,148 of record JAQGAF010000911.1, on the reverse strand, counting down.
TTTGCATTATTTTCTCATGATCTCCTGATGGGGATATTTTTATCTACTTGCTATGGCGTCCAAGAGGCTCCTAGTGGCTACTTGCACAAGTTTTACTGACAAACTGAAATGGTTACTGGCAAGGTAAACCACTCACCAACACTTTAACTTGAATTCCAGGAAATTGTTAGATGCAACATGACAACTTACCCCAAAGCTACCAAACTGATTTATTTTCATGGTTTGACGATAATCGGAAAAGTGTTGCGACACTGTGGTAATTGAATTAAAAGCACATAATTCCCGTTTAACTGTTTTGTTTTTCGCTGTCGAATACAAATTTCGGGTGGTTGGTGGAATTGCGCAATTCTCCACATAATAATAGACAGTTAGAAAAATTTCGTGCGAACGTTTGACATCGTTTCCTGTGCCAAAATTGTGTTTTCGGCGAAATAGTTCTAAAACTACACATTTCGTACGAAATCTATGCCATGATTTCGTACGAAATGTGTACTCACGCGAAATAGTCGAAAAGAAAAGGTGCGCATGCGTTGAAAACATTGTGATCACGGCAATGGGGACTTTCGTAAAATAATTCCCTATTGATGGTTATTCTTTACCAATAGTTACAGAATTATATGTATGATCACACATCTTTATTAATGATTTGGGGTATTTTCGTACGAAATTTCCCTGACTGTTTTTACGAAATACGAAAAAGTGCATGTACTTACGAAATATGTGATTTCGTTTTCGTATTTATTTAATTTCGTACGAAATTTCTCTAACTGTCTAATGAAAAAAAGTTGTACCAAATTACAGTAGGTGCGCTTTTATTAACGTTATGTTTACATGCGGAAATTAAAGTATGGACTTTGGGGGCGTGGTCTGCCTGAGCTTGCAAAACCAGATATAGGTAGGCAGACATGATGCAGATAATGTGCTACAAATTCATGTGACTGTTTCCACAAATGCAGGAAACAGGAAGTCACGTGTTGGGCTTAAGTCAAGTTGGTTTAAGGTGTTTTCATGGCATGTGCTACTTAGATCAAGTTTCTTAATTTTGTTGTCATAAATGACTCAAACTAAGTTGCTTGGCGTAAGTTAAATTAAGTTAACTTTTAAGTTAAATTAAGTTTACTTTTAAGTTAAATTTAAGTCTATATGTCACGTTTGCTTATACTTTTTGACCGTACTCTTGAGATAACACATCGTACAATTTGGCATTTTTTCTCTTTCTAGATATTACATTCCTTTGGTTATAACCTGGTGTTTCCTGGTACCTTCGTTTTTACCGCACCTGCTATGGGGTGAGACCTTGCCAATTGCCTTTTACGTGTGCGCCCTATTCCGCTACACCTTCACCTTACATTCGACGTGGCTGGTCAACAGCGCTGCACACATGTGGGGAATCCACCCATACGACAAGTAAGTTCATGAGATTTTATGAGATTTTAGAAATATAATAAGAAGTAGTGAGAATGCAATACCAATCGTATCTGTTGATGATAACTCAATGTCGAAGGGACTTTTCGGATATCCTGTACGGTGACCACACTATGGAAAACAGGGAAATCGAGACAAATGAGTTGGCCGGACTCTTTCTTCTAAGAATCAGAAAAAAATAGTTACCAGGAAGAAGAAACAAGATTTACATGATCTCATGATCAAGAAAGCAAAATTGCGAAAAAAAAATAATAAACTAAAGGACGAACAAATTACAAGAAATGTTTACAATAGAAAAATCTATGGATTGATATAATGCTAATGTAAGTCAGTCTATAGGATGGTTGGATAGGGGACGTTCAAATAGTATGTCATCTTGGGTGGGTGGCCTAATTATGACGGAAGTGATGGGGGGTATTGGACAAATAATGATGTCATCATTACTGGTTTATAAACGATTGGGTTAAAATTCGTATTTTTAATATCAGTGACTTCATTGTTACTTTCATGAGCTAAAATTCATCATCCCAGATAAATTTTTTGGACAAAATCTAAAAAATGTTTGATGAATGATTATGTCAGGGTTCATACCCACCTGGAAAGTCAGGGAATGTCAGGGAAGAGAAAATTGTCAGGGAAAGTCAGGGAAATTTATTATAGAAATACTGGCCTGAACTGCATTTGAGTGTTGGGGAATTTATGAGTTGCCCAATTTTCCAGGGG
>JAQGAF010000910.1:0-38431 GCA_034687865.1 Kryphioiulus occultus | reverse complement strand
CCCATTGATTTGCAATGCTACACGTGACGTCACACGTTTTCGTCACGTCCACGTTTTACGTGTAGCGCAAACTCTCTTGGTCTAAGCATGTCACGTGGCGTTTTTCAAATCGTGCGCACACGTGTGAAAGGTTGCGCGTGCGTAAAAGATAAATGTACTAGGAAGTAAAAGCAGGAAGATTTAGAATGTTCTTTCAATGTTTTTTACTGGCCATACCATTGATTTATGGACGCTTGGCAATGAAAATGACTGATGAATTCTCACCCTGATTCACTTGGACTAAACTAAAGGGCAAAATGCAGACTGTTACCAGTGAAGAGAAACATTTGAAAACATTTTTCGCTTGAGATACTCAATACTAACGCTTGAAAAACCGTTATTAATCCTTATACGTGTATTTAGTTCAAGCATAGTTTTTCCGTAGTGTGCAACAGTAAGTTCCGCTAACAGCCTTACACTCCACTGACTCGAAAGTACACGAAATATTAAATTTTGATTTATTTTCAACAGTTTTAATGTCTGCTACTCTACAGAAAAAGGCGAAAATCTGTCTACAGCTTGTAGCAACAATTCAGTCTTTTCGCCAAATGCCAAATTAATGATAAGTTCCAGCTTGCAAAAGTCGATGAATCACAGCAACCCAGCTTTGCTTTCTCGCAATTCCCTTTGAAAATTTCACGTTTTTGGCAATCAGTTACGAAATTAAACATGTGGCGATGATTTCGAGATAAGGTTAACCCCTTCAGCTGAACATAGAAACCATAGGCGAGCACAAACAAAAAATAGGTTACAAATCTTTCCCCACATGAAAAGTGACGCCATATTTGTAGGCACAAAAGGGTTCGTTCTCAATAACACCCAGCCATATTTGATGCCAGGCAATTATAAAACAACTGGCGATATCGCCACCCGCGTGGCAAGCTCTAGGGTGGGGGTGAGGGGTCAGGCACCCTGGTGGGACGTTCTTAAAACAGGACTAATATTACACGTACTTGCATGGAAACCATACACACCAATCACGGGCTGCAGCCGCCATTGGCAGAACAATAACACAATAATATAGCAGTTTTTATTTTAGACAACAAACGGATGAAACGTTTCTTTCTTCGACAGGAGAAAAAAAACTTGTTCAGACGTTATTACGTCAGTGTTTATACCACTAAGCTTAGAGCATGGATTTAGGAGCGATTGCAAAAACAACCCTCATTTTTTTGGACAGCAAACTGTTTCATAATCAAAATGGTGCAAGATGGAAATATACTTTCAAAAGCTAAGCTGTAGGTCAAATTTCATCCAAAAGATGAAGGCCAACTATAACGTGTAACACTAGTGTATTTTTTGTTCTTTTGAACTTATTTTCACTCACAGATATAAACGAATTTTTCCAGAAAAAAAGTAGTCAACGCTTCCTGTATACATGCGTGGTATACAGTAACTCGAGTCTGTCCCAGTGCAGATGGCACATTAAGCAACAGAAATAACCATATGTATCCTGCAAAACACAGTAAAGCACAATCTACAATTTTTATGTCGAACACGCAGTCCATGGTCGTGGCCCATAAACGCTACATTTTTTGGTGGGGTGAACCTTCAATCCGGATGTTCTTTGATGCGAGACAAGGATCTGCATTGTCAGGGATGTCTTCTAAGAATTTCTTAACTTTTGACTCCACTGAGGGCGAGACCAAAACGAAAGCAAAACTCAGCACGTGGTTCTAAATCGACCAGTTGTTTCAAGAAAACCCCCAGTTTGTGTAGGAATTTCTTGAAAGGATATGGGAAAATGGCGGAAAATAAGTCCGTGATGACACTAAGGGGTGTCAATCTTAAAAAAATAATTGTAACTGAAATTGACTGATTGATGTACGTGTGTGCATACGGCTATCAAAACCTGAAAAACCGTTTTTTTTGCGGATGCGCACAAATTAGTCAATTTCAATTACAATTATTTTTTAGGATTGACACCCCCTACTGTCATGCATGACCTCTGGCACTTTAAACTTTGACCCGTGAAAGTAGTTGGTAGCAACTACTAAAATTCATCTCGTCACTACGCAGGCGCACTAAGTGGTGAGAGCAGGTCTTTAACTATGACTTATAGGGGATAGTCAACTTAATATTAGGCATACATGCAATCAGAGTATTGGTTCTCACAACGATTCTTCAGATGCGTTGTCACCATTAAGATCTGATTCCAACCCTACTTTATCCGGCTTAAGACAGAAACTGTGGACTAATTCGCATGATGAGTCCAATGATAAGTGCCATGAGAAAGTGATCCCAACACTTTCGGCGCAGTGTATAATTTCGCCTTAGTTCGGATGATGACGCCGTGACCTGGATGATGCAGTGCTTAATAAAACGTGGGAATAGTTCGATGGCGTTTCTTATGGGATCGCCAATTGGTTAATTCGGTCCGGCACATCCTGTCAATTAGTCCAGCAAAAAAGGGAACAAAACGCGATGGCCCTCTTGCACTTTCCTGGGCTAATAACGCTAATAATCAGTGCATGTATTCTCGACTCGGCGTAATTGCTGGCCGTCGCCATTTCCAATTATCCCTTTCGCTTAGCAGCAACAATCGGACGCCATTTTTTGCCATTTGATTAAACGGAGATGAAATTCCTGCATGCAACCCTCTCGCCGCAATTAATCGCTGCCCATTGTACTCTGCCATGATGTCCATTGATTCCCTACACCAAGATGCCAGCCAATTAGCATACGAGCTCATGGCATATCGCGAATCTCACGCCCAGGTTTGAATAAATTATGAGGAAAACGGCAAATTATTGCAGATGATGCACGAATGCAGATTTGACAATTAAAACGTCTGCTCAAACGAGCACTTCCGTCCATGTCCCACACTAGACTGTTAGAATTTCCGGCAATTCAGACTGTCGTGTCAATTGGCATTGACAATTGTTGGCTTCATGTGTCTGTAATTATCACTGTTACCCTTTTAATCAACTGGGGTCGAATACATCAAGAATTCAACCCTTGAATCAATCAACCGTTAATAAGTGTGGCTTCTACATTCAGGTGCATTGCCAATCAGTAATCAATTTATTATTGAACTAACATATTGCACTGTGTGTGCATGTACACTGTACTAGTAAGCCAATAATTGTAACTTGACCACGTTTGTGGAATAAGACCCTATAGCTGGTGGCCAAACAAGATTTCTCCACTGGTGATATGATCAGCATCATGTTTTCAGACAAATTTCTGCCGCATTTTTAGCCAGCAGGTGTAGTTTCTCAGAACCACTGTTGCTTAAAACTCGAGAGTTGGAAAGATATCCAAACTTGGGACTTTAGTATAGTGTTAGAAGGAGTCCATTGTCAAAACTGGACTTGCATGGAAAAACGTCTGACACCTTCCACAGTAAACAAATCCCTGCTACAGTCACAAAATTAGTTACAAATGCATTAGTGACGAACCAAATCATATGCAAACAGTTTAACGACATGAACATTTTCTAAAATTTAAGGGGAGGACTTTTCAAACAACTTTCACAGTTATCGATTTATGTCAATACACATGTACTGTAGTAAACCGGATAGAACGGCAATCTGGTCCGAAATCCATTAACTGTATTGCAACATACCTGAAAGTGTAACACGTGGTGGCCCAGTTCAAATTTCACACCTAATAATTTGGTTTCATCGCTTATATCAAGTCAAATAAAAGTTTTTCAAGATGTTGGCAGTCACGCTGGCATCGACCTAACTGATTATGCATAATCGTAGACACACACTGGCCTGACCCACACAGCCTGACACAGAAAATAATGGCGTGGAATTGATTGGGAAAGGAAACAAACGCGAAGTTCCACGAATTAATATAGAAATGGAGGTCAGTCTAATGAATTTGAAAAACAAATCTCCGAATCGAAGTCATTACATCAGCAATGGCATTGTGTCGTGTTAACGAGCTGGACGCGCTCCACTTTGGAAAGAAAGGTTTAATTAAGATGGAAGAATATTTCTGACAAAAAAGTATGACACGTTCCGAGAATACGGGGAAAGCTACTGCGATTTGGGTCAGGAGTTAACCAGTTCATTAATTAATTTTAACAGACGATGATTCTAGGGCGGCCACTGAGACATGAGTTACCAGATAACGATCGCTCAAGCTATTTTTACATTTCCGCTAATTCAAACTTTGAGTCCCACTGCAATCAACTTTGTGTGTGAAATTTGGTTGAAATACAACTTCACATTCCCACAAAAATACAGCGGTTTTACAGATACAGGGTTTATACTCAAATAAAATTTTGAACTTCCCTGACTTTTCCAGATTTTTGCAAAAATTTTCCTGAGTTTACCAAGAGTTGTCTATTGAAAAAATTGAAACAAAACTCACCAATTATTGATAATTTAATGTACAGTGTATCTCATTAAAATTTGAAAATCTTAACTATTCTTTCTCAAATCAGCAATCTCATTCAATCGCAGCTGTAGGACCTCTACAAAACTGACTAGACACGCCCTCTTTTGAGCAGCATCACAATCAAATTCAATTCATCATTTGAGGTAATGGCAATTTATGGCTGGCATCATTGATGATACAAATTTCCTTGAGTTTTGCATGAAAATTTGAAATTTCCCTAACTTTTCCAAATTGTTCCAACTTTCCTGGCTTTTCATGTTTTTTAGGTCAGTGGGAACCCTGAGATATTTATAAATTACATCACAAATGGTTACTTTTATTTAAGCAACATTTAAAGTTTCATGTTTGAACAACGAAATAAAACAAAGTTTACTTTTACAAATTGCGTGGAAGACACTGGCCTTGCTTACGTCCCCGTTACATTGGGCCCATTCTTTATTTTATTCGAACTGCAACTCGCGTGATTAAACTACCCCTTGGGGACTCAGTAATTAATACGACGAGATTAGCAAAAAAATAAATCAAACGTATCTCCCTGCCTGCGTACACACTCCCTCTAATAACTTTCGTTAAATTGCTTTCCCCTTTCACCTATCGGGTTCTTCGCATCACAAATGAATGGTGCTTAGAATTTGCAAAAAAAAATATCAAAAAGCTAAAAGAAAAGAAAAACAGGATGAATTTCAAATCCGCGAAGGTAAAAAGGGAAAACATCCAGTCAGGCAAATCATTTCTTCGCATATTTAGGTCTGCATATAGAGAAAGATCATGGGTGAAATTTCTTGATAAAAACCAACCGGGTTTTCTGGGTGGAAAGGATAAGCGTTGAGAAAAAAAACATTAATAGCTCCATTGCGTTCCAAAAGGAAAGCAACCATCTTCAACGGTAATAAATAGACTCAAATAACTATAATTATGATCAGGTGAAAACCGTGCAATTCACTCGCGTGTTGGGGAAAATGTTCAAGATGGAGAAAAGAAGGGCAATTACGAGTTCTATAGCACGAGCTTAATTTCCTTCAGTGCAACGATTAATCAGCACTATCAACGCTGTAGATTGAGCCTGAAAACGATATCTATAAACGAAGTCATATGCTTCTACAGTAGTAGGCGGAAGTAGTGATGTCAACAACTGACTCAAGTATACATTATATTGGATAATAATTGACTTGAACTTCACCAACGTCCTTAATATGTACAGTACGTGAAGTTACTACGTCATGCACTTAGTGGTAATACTGCTCAGTTCATAAAGATACGTACATACAGTATACATGTAAATAGTCTATGCATGGCGTCACAAAGACCAGACAGCGTTTGCCCAGATGTTCACAATCAAGCCTTTAATTAGTCGTGGTTTGCTCTTTACAGTGATAACTTGCTTAATTGAGGATAATAAAAGCTCATCATATGAAGATGTCATAAACCACGACAGCGCAAAAAAGCATTATGAAATTGGAGTATAATTTCCATGCTTTCACCATTTCAACTTCGGAAAAAAACTAATAACATGATTTTTGTTGTTGCCCTACTTGTAGTTAAAACTAAGATTCCTTCACTAAAGAAAAAAATGTGCTTGGAAAATCTCAAATTTCTCCAATTAAGACGTTTTTAATTATATGATTGCTTAGCTTTACAGCTAGGGTTAAAATTCTCACTCAAATTTTCCAGTATATTTCCCTACATGGTTCCCACTGAATTGCTCAAGACGATTTCCCTAACATTTTACATGCTATTTTTTTAAACAAATCAATTGACTGATGTAACCTATGATGTAAACTATGATGTAAACTTGTACATTATATAACTTCCCAGCATGTTCACAACTTTTCACGAATTCCCTGATATTCCAGAAAGTGGGAACCCTGCCCTGACATTCCCTGACAACTTTTTTTTTAAAAAAAATGTTCGAAAAAAAAGATTATGACTAATCAATTGGTACTCAACTTCCCTGACACTTCTTCATTTCCCTTACTTTCCAGAAAGTGGGAATCCCGTTTTATTTGTGCACGAAAATATTAGTGAATAGAAATATCACCAATAAAAAGACATTGGTAGTGGCAAAAAATCACAAAATGGAACCAACAGAAAGCCACGTGGTCAACACCGACGTTTTATTCGTGTGTATGTCAAACAGACCTGTCGCCACAAGCCTCCATCGGCTTAATTGTACGACATTACCATGACACCCGGATGCTTCCAGAAAACACCAAAGTACGAAAACATCGCCAAACCCAAACCCCCAACCACCATGACTACGGCATGTGTCATGACGATCCATAGAGCAAGCATAACTCAGCAGCAACGACACGCTACACCAACATTACACGTTGCATTTGGCGTATTTCATAGCGGCGCCATTACCAACGAAGTTTATGGTTTTTGCGCCCCAAAACCTCATTTGCAACACCGTTATTTTTAGCTAATTGGTGGCGTTCTCCTTTAAACGCCAAAACCTGTATCGATTTTAGGCGAGAAGCAGTCGTTCAAAACACAAATACATGGATTTGGGCATTGTATCGATTCGACGCCAGCTAGCTCAATGCGAGGCGGTCGATATACATTTTGACATTCAGAAAAAAGCAGAACACAACGAGATAAGCTGGTGGAAGTTAATTGAACTAGAATCAGAAAATCTGCTCGGCATCCATCATCGTTTCGAGGCTGCGCATGCATCGACGAGTGCAAAAACGTAAACAAACAGGCATGCAAATGCAGCAGCTAAACAGAACGACCGACGACCATTTGACCCGCATCGAAGCAGGTTTTTTGACGCCAAGACCCGCAGCATCGATTGTGTCCCGAAAATAATTTGCAACAAACAGCACGTGGTGGAAGATCGGTCAAGCCACGTACCATCAGCTGACCTTAAAAACGCGTGCCTGGGGGGAGAGATAAATTGTCTTGTTGACGTCTTTGACAGTGCCTAATTGTCGTTAGCCAAATAGAACTTTTTCAAAAACATAATCAGGGTTCGCGCTAAATAAAATATACAAAATCGTGTAACTGATCATCCCACCAAGTAAGTTTCCCTGACTTTACAAATAAATTTTATAAAAAAAACAATCATTCAAGAAAAAAACAAATGACAAATGATAATTTTAACCACAATTCTTTATAAAATTTTCACTAATATTAATACTTAATCTCAAAATAAAGGTCTCGCCATAGGCAATTTTTTTTTGGAAAAGTTGTAGTAAATGAGAATAAGTGAGAGTAAATGAGACGTTTTCGCCCATATTTTCTCGCAAAAATGTATTAATATTAAATGCATACATCGGAAAGTCATTGGCACATTTAAAAAACTTCAAAATGATACATTTTAACATATAGGCCTATGAAGAGTCGCAATTTTACAAATTGGCGCAAATTTTGGATTTCAGCCCACTTTTCTATAAAAACTTATTTTACCAATATATAAAATTTAAAGAAAGCAATAGGCGACATTTTTAAAATCTGCCATGTTACCTTCTTTACAATATTAATAATCATATGCTATTCATAAGATATTTCCCCGACATACCACAAAAAACGGAATTTCCCTTGACTATTTTTCTCTGTCCTGACTTTCCCGGACTGTAAGAACCCTGATAATTTTGTCGAAATCACGCACGCAGAATGTGTCCCAAATGGCGTTTTGTATTTCAATGTTCATCGGCAATTAAACCTGCCTTTTCCATGCCAAATTTTGCTATGATACATCCACGCTTAATTGGACGTACTGTTTATTTCGAAAACACAAAATCAGCTGGTTATGTTTAAGGGGCGATAACCCCTACACCTGCACTATCTAAATACGGAAACTCAAAACGATGGAAAGTTGAAAACATGGGACAAAAAGTTATTGAAAAATGGATAAGAAATGAGCATCGCGTGTGCGTTGGTCATTCCCTGCTCCGGATAAACGACGCTCTTCTACGAGTACATGATATTCAAATCATAAAACCATTCAAATTGCTAAAGTTTTATCACTTTCGCGAATGATAAAGCGACCTTTTACGATTTAATTCGGCGAGAAAATCGGAAGCAAATTCACCGCGTTATCACTTGACCTGACCAGCCTGCCGCAAATTCTAAACTTCCCAGTTTTTTGTCCTTTTCATTGTTTTAGGGAAGGAAATGCAAAATCATCATCTAACCAATTGAGTTGCAGCGTATCCTTGCATGCACTTAAAATTTCAAAAGTACTCTTAACGGCAATTACACCGAACTTCATTTTGATTTAACCTATTATAACAAAATATTCTCACGCACTATTGAAGCAGCATTTAAACTTAAGAAGCATTAAATACGATTTTGATGTGTTCTTGAGTTAAAGTCTATTGAAGAGACGTTATGCACACCAGTTAGAATATAACGGCCATGAGTGCACTTTTCATTGATCGAGAAAAAACTTGCGGCTGTGGTCCCCCACAAAAATTAATGGGTTTACCCTTTTTTGCCCTGAGAATAACTAACTTCTGCTACACTGGGTTTTAATTTCATTTTCTGTCAAAAAATAGCTTTATGAAATATGAATTATGGAGTTAACGAGGCACTCGCTCTAGCGACCCATTAACGAGAAACGCCATTTTAATTGCGGTATTAGCTTGTTTTGCTAATGAGAACCTTCGAAAACGACCCTATGCCACAGATCCTCCGCCCGATAGCAACCTTTTTTTCTAGATCAATTTTAATTGACTGGCCATTTTTGGAAAAATTATCATGGATCTGTGTCATTTCCTACAATGGGTCATTTAACTGGATATCCGCACGGCAACTGGACACAATGCTTGCTTTTCCTGTCGACATTTTCCGGAGGAAGGTTCTCGCAATTTATTCTGACAAAAACTGATCGGAAAAAGGATACACTTTTCAGGAAACTGCTTATTCGTTCGTTTCCTGCAAAAATTCAGTCCTCAAATAATTAACCGAAATACGTCCTACACGGCTACACCCTGCGCAAAAGTGTGAAACAAAATGGCGGCGGTGCAACCTGCGTTCGATTTCGTAAGATATTCAAAAAAGCAGAACACCTTTGGCAGGGGTCCCACTCAAATTCTCAAATCGATTTCCCTGACATTTACATGTCATTTTCTTTAAAAAAAAATAAGAAAAATAATGGATGTTATCTCAAATTCTATAAATGATGATGGCTAATCAATTAGCTGATCCAAACTATACATGAAAGTGGGAACCTTGTTCAGAACGAAAAAAGCTATATTCGCTAGCATTAATAACCGGATGTTTCGCCACCGTGCCAAATTCGAGCCAACTTACATACACGTGTTGTTTTATTTATAGGTCTATCTGGAATTAATTTCCAACTTTTAACTTTAGTGGCATATAAACGTGTAATAAATGCGACGCTGCAATAAAGCTCTAAACAAGGCATGCCAAACTTGGCACAATGCCTTTCGAATTAAGCCAGCAAAATGGCGAATCCTGAGAAAACAGTTGGACTACATTTAAGGCTATATCGATTTCGTAACACCCGAAGCCGTAGTTAAGCAATGAACGTCTTCCAGATAAAACTCTTCACACAGAAGTAACAAACAAGCCCTGGAGCAATTCTTGGAGGATGAAAAAACAAGTCGATGGATATGGTCACGAATGTTATCATCGTGAGAAGGCGCCGCCTGGATGCAACGATAAACGTTCCAACCCTTTCTTAACTTTTTATAAGTAGGCCAAGGATGACATTTAGCTACCGTACATCTGTTCATTTTGACGGCAGTGAGATACATGTACAAGCAAGTGCACATTTATGGGCATTTCTGGTTGCCGATCTCAGACGTTTAATTTAATTTAGCACAAAAATCCCAGTTATTGCAATATTGGTGTCTTTTGCGTCAATTACTACAGTATGTTTATATGCAAAAATAAATCGCACTTCCATAAAATCCACTTCAATCACGACCAGTGGGTCATGCATACATGACCATACAAATCGCCTGCTTATTAAAAAGATGCAGGGACCTTTACTAAAACCAGATACAGCATACATGTATGCAAACAATGCAGTAAATTTGCTAAAATCAGTTGGTTACATACCGAAAATGCACCAAGCAGACCTTGCATTCCCCCGCTACTGCAAAATGATAACCACTTGGAAAAAAACATACATGTTCGTTGCCCCATTTTTAGTTTTAGTTTCCTCAAGCAAAGGAAAGCTGAAAACACGTGTTATCTCAACTGAATTCGGTTAAAGTATGTTTAAGGTGCGAACATGACATTTTGACTTGGATAAAAAGGTATTGGTTTTTTGCCTTCAATCAAACCACCCCCTTGCAATCAGTCAAACCAAATTCCTAAATTCAAATTTAAGTAAGACAAACACGTTAAAACGACTATTGTTAAAATGCAATTTAAGTCTGCAGATAAACGTAGTAATACAGTCAGTGTAGTAGAAAACTGACACTCGACATGCCTTTACCGAAGGCGGTAATGGAAAAGCAAGATAACCTAACACGGTCATCGCAAAGGGTTATTTCTTCACCGTGACACCTTCCTGTCTCTGCCCTTCACGAAAGTCAACTCGCTGCTCTTCAGGCCCGCCCCAGCACCCAATGTCACCATCCCACACGTGACAATTTAGAGTAGGCCTTCCCGGATAACGCAGTCAAAATATTCATGGTTCAGTTACCAAACACAGTGGAGGCCATCCCGGCTCTTTGAGTAACTCAAAGAGGTTTCCCACCCCTCCAGCCTTGCGTGGACAGCGTCGCCGAGCTACTGTTTTCCAGCACCAGTTCGTTCCTAATCGATATGAGGATTATAAGTAACGATAATGAATCAGCGGGGAACCATTCAGAAAATTTCATCGCCAAAGACGCCATACCAACATTTCGCAACATTAACCTGGCGACTGCAGTACATATTTTACGACTGCGTGCAAAGCCCTGGAGTCAGTGGAGTGGTTATAAGACCAAGAGCTGCACGAAATCTATCATGTGGGAAAGTCTCCAATTTTAAAACTGATACAAATGTGAAAAACCTAGAACAGATTTCTTGAAACTTTCTTGGCAACTGGAATAATTCAGAAAAAAAAATTGCCATACGATGCCAATAACGCCTGATGGCTTCAGAAGGCGTCCACAGATCCCTGCCCGTAATAGAAACCAGCAGCGCATGGAGGACAGCACTGGAGACGTCCAGGCTATTTTTGGCAAAATACCCCACGCATATCTATAGGGTGGTACCAAACCACCAACTCATACACATGCAGAATCTGGACTTTTTGAAATCTGAATGCGAAAGAGTGACAACCATGACAATTAATCTAACAAAAAAAAAAATTATTTTCACGACTTGGCTTTCGGATGCCTGGTTTCGCACGACACGACAGTGTGTACGTTTAATACTGAACTGGGTAATTTTACATAGACTTAAATATGTGAGAGCACCCATCCTCTACACTTGCTAGCAAGAAATTTCTCTCAACAGGATACAACACCGAATAAGACTTAAGAACTCGACTGAAACCGACGGTTGCAGGGTTCCCACTTAAATTCTCAAGTCAATTTCCCTGACAACTTTTCAGTCATGTACGTCCCTGACATTTACACGATATTTTCTTCACAAAAATAAGAAAAATAACGGATTTTACCCCACATTTCATGACCACAAATGACAAATCAATAAGCTGATGCAAACTATCTGAACGGATGTCATGGATTCCCTGACACTTTTCCATTTCCCTGACATTCCCTGACTATCCGGAAAGTGGGAACCCTGCAACGAAATGGGTCTGAAGAAGTCCTGAACCATGGGATTCCCTAAGATTCCAGAAAGTAGGAACCCTGCAATGAACGAAATGGGCTTGAAGAAGACCTGAACCGAGGGATTCCCCGACTTTCCCGAAGGCAGGAACCCTAGTAATGAGACCTGAACCAAAGGGTAGTGGTCGCTGCTTGACCTGACCCGATCGAGTTTTGGGAAGTGGATTGAACTTACATTTGGCCACCTCGACTTCCACCAGATGCGTCATCGGCAGGGCGGCTTGCGCTCTGCGGGGCCCCAGCTTGAAGCGTCCGAGGAGGTAGCGCAGGAGGATGTTCTTGGGGCTCATAAACCCGATCCCGCGTATCCGTTAGAGCGTGGCACGCGCACAACTTTCGAAGTCGAAGTGAGTAGTCGACCAGGGGAGTTCCCTCCTGCCTGCAGCCTCAGCTCCGTGGGAAGTACATGCACCTACGCTAGGACTGACGTCAGCGGCAGCCAGCGATCGATGCCAACCGATGACGAATCCGAGGTGTAGCGACGATCGTCAGCACTTTGCACTTCGACTTTGCAGCGGCTACGGGCCATCTGGGGAGGGGGGCTGTCGGTCAGCGGACGGGACGACCCAGGGGAAGACCGAGAGCAGCTGGTCGCTTTTTTTCTTCCCCCTCGTTGACGAGGGGATTCGCGTGGGGAACGGCGCTTCCACCTATGGCTGAGGTGGGCGGGCGAGAGTGGCGAGAGGTGGATTCTCAGTGGCGACAGGTAGAGCGCGACCCATTTCCACCGTTTTGGGGAAGGAGTTCGACACGCAACGACCTATAGATCACTGGCTGGTGATGTCTGGAACCTCCAGTGTCAAACGCTCTCAACGCACTTGGAACCAGCAGACCTCAAACCTGACATGTTCAAGACGCCAAAAATGTTAGTGGCGCTCGCTGCTCATCTCATAATTTTTAATATTTTTCCTGACCTTTAGAGATCCCATCCACCACTATAAGATAAAAAGAAGCTGCCCTTTAATATAGATTTATGTTCTTAATCAATATGGCCATTGGCTATGACGATACTTATTGAATTTGTAAAATAAAGGAATTCACGCAGGAATTCATTCTTGTGTTAATCACTGCAGGGTCTCATTTGGTGTTGGATTATTAAATCATTGTACGACGGCTTTTCCCCCCTATTATCTAGGTGATCATTACAAATGTAACAAGCTAACCTCTTTTAATTATGCAAAGTGTTATTATTATATTAATTGATTTTCACTGTAATTATACATTGATTCATTTTGTATGTGAAATGACTAGCATTAAGTGTTCAAATGACTAACATAAGTTAATGCACATCAGCACCCACAAGTTCTTCGTGAACTTCGTGGTGTTATTCTTGTTAATAAATTTCAATTTCAACGCGACATCGAAGTAATGCAAAGTAATTAATGCACCTTCTCAATTTGGCAAATTTCGATATTGTCATAATGCAGGGAATTCCCACTCATATTCTCAAGTCGATTTCAATGACATTACTTGACAATATTTCAGTCATTTCCCTGGCATTTTACATGATATTAAGCAATTAACTTCACCATGGATCAAAATTATAATTACAAGGTAGGAAATCCCCTGACTTTTTGAAAAACTCAAAATTCCCCTGAGTTACCCAGTCAGTTACAAATCCTCTGATTTTCCAAGGTTTCCCATAGTTTGTGCATGGGAACCCTGACTAACCTTAATTTCCAGCGTTTAAAACATTTCCCTGACCACTGAAAATGCGAAACTGTACCATACTTATTGGTTATCTTCAATTCTGTAAGCAGGAGGTAGAACACAAAGTTTCACAAGAAAACGGCAAGCAAATCTCTTGATTTCTGCATTAATCAATAAGGAATGACTGATTTCTTGAATTTCCCTGGATTTTTTCAAAGTAAACTTATTTTTCCTGACTTTTCCAGGCATTACCAATTTCCCTGACGATTTCATGTTTTTCCGGTCTGAAGGTACCCCGAATTACCGCGTGTTTCTGTTGTGACAAATATGACAGTTTCTTGTTAGTCAGAGGTGACGTCGTCCCTGTAATTATTTCTCGCCTAAAATATGATTTTGCCAAACTTTCACCTTTCACGTCCATATTTATGTCTCGAGATTTTGCCATTTAATTGATCACTGCAGCTGAAGCATTACATCGGTATCTGGGTCGGTGGTGCGCACGTATGCCAAAAACGTCACTAAAAATCCATCAAAAAGATGCTCATGAGCCTGCGTAAAATCTAGGTCACTTTATCAGCCAGCAGTTCGCGGTTCGATGAGTTCTGCAGAATCGCGTTGAATATTAATTGACGAATAAATATTTCAGTATGCAATGCCTCACCCATCCCATTTTCCGAAGAAGAGTTTGTATTTTTCTCTACGTTTTTTCACCCCAGTTGTTCGGTTGAAGATTAACGGAGATCGGGCCGCGCCAGGGGATGATTGCCAAGACAGCCAAAAATAAACCCGTTCCCAAATTAACTTCCCAAACTAGAGTTACGAGCTTTTATCTAATCGAGGGTTACCCTGCTCACAGCCCGTCAATAAAAGGCAAGAAACAAGGATGGGATTGATGGTCAAGATGGATTCCCATCCCAAGAGTTAACCAAATAATCAATTCGTGCCCCCGGAAGTGGCCTGTCGAAGGCGTTGAAAACTCGATTTTTCGTGAAACTACTTGATACGTCGCCCCTTAAGATAATGGGGCGTTAAATCCAGTCCGCATGGCAAGCAGAACTATCTGCACGGTCAATCCCATTTCAACGAATAGCAAAGGCCAGAGTTGACATGCGTCTTTGTGTGATGAAGCGCTGCGAATCTGCATCTGACAACTCCTTGATTGACAATTAAATTAAAACTTATTAATGGCACTTGGATTCCCAATAGGTCAGAATGTCATAGGATGCATCATGGATGGAAAGTTTGAATACAGGCACAAAAGAGTTTATCAATGAGTAGTAAAGGTTAGAGTTCACGTACACGAGCATGATGTGACTAAGCGCTGCGAATCTGCAACTGACAACTCCTTGGGTGACCATTAAATTGAACTTATTAATAGCATTGGAATTGTCGATATACATGTACATGTAAGTCACAATTTCAAATGATGCATTCATGGATGGAAAGTCCTGAAACCAGGCACAGAAGCGATTTGCGTGTTCGTGATTGGTGGAGTGCACCAAAGATGGCGCTGGAATCTCGATCATCCAATTCGTGTCTTCTTGCTCAACTGGGCAGAGTTGTATCCAAATGGAAATGGCCGTAACCAAAGGGTTGTCTCGCAAATCAGGGAACTCACAATGGCAACGGATCTACGGATGACCCAGCCGCATCCTGGCCACGCGCCACAAATAAAAAGCACTGGACTAAGAATGGCAAGGGCGGATGTACGGTACAAAGGTCGTTGCAGTAAATAACGCAGCTTCATGATGGGCAACTGAGGCAAGTAGTGCAATTTCGAACGGTCTGACAAGACAGAAAAAAAAATGGAGGGCAAATTTAATGTGCCCATAACGGCCAAAAAACAGCGTCGCAGTGTGCTATGGCCCGTTAAATACACCACGTTATGTAACTGCGATTGCTCGCATTAGTCCACGCGTGGCACAATGGGCAATTAACGCGCAGTTAAACCATTATGAACCACCCACACGTATCACGCTGTCTGCCAAACTCGAAGTAATGGCCGCTATAACGCCAAGACAACACCTGGTACGAGTATTTCTTTCATTTGGATTTTAGAACGCCCACCAAGGAATGCAACTTCGTGGTTTTGGCAATGCAAATTCACCTGCCTGAACTCCAGGCGCCATTTTGGGTTACTGACAGATAGCTAGCAGTGACACCATCTTAATTTACGACCCAAACTGATACAGCAATATCTTAAGCCAGTTAGGATTTAGGGTTCCCACTCAAATACTCAAGTCTATTTTCCTGACAACTTTTCAGTCCAATGTTCCCATTCAAATGTTCAAGTGGATTTCCCTAACATTCCCTGACAACTTTTCAGGCATTTGACTGACATTTTACATGAGATTTTATTTTAAAAAATGAGAAAAATTATGGATTTTAACCCATATTTTTAAGTAAGATGGCGACTAATCAATTGGTTGATGCAAGCTATCTCAATCGCCCTTACGGCTTCACGAATCTGTCTCAATTCCCTGACATTCCCCGACACTTTTTCAGTTCCTTAGCTGACATTCCCTGACTTTCCAGAAAGTGGGATTAACCCTGTTACGCCATTCCCCTGACAGTTTACATGAGATTTTTTTAAATGTAAGAAAACTGAAGGATTTTATCCCACATTTTTATAAAAGATGATGACTAATCAATTGGCTGATGTAAACAAGCTCATTTTCCCGGACATTTTTCACAAATTCTCACAGACACTTTTCATTTTCCTGATATTCCCTGTCTTTCCAGAAAGTGGGAATTCTGGGATTTCAAACAAAATTCTCTGGTAGGCTTTTCCAGCCCATATATCCACAGAGGTTTCCTGTTATTATGGCAATGAGACTTAGGCTATTCTTTTTCCCAATAACATTCAATTTGCACTCCATCTCAAAACGCTCGATTTTAGGCGAGAATTACATGTAGGCCCTACGATTTGCTGGAAATTCATGCGCTATTTCCTTTCAAGAAATCAACAGGAACAGCACCATGGCCGTAAACAAGATGAAAGACACCGCATGCTGGGCTGCGTATGCGATATGTGGGCATTCTACTTCAAAAACATGCAACGAAATAATGGTCATGTGGATCTACAGTCACAAGAAACTTCTCCTGGACTGGACATGCACAAGGCCAAGCGTTGTTGTGTGACTGAGCAGTCGTTAACCTCGGATCATGGGTCCATGTTCAATGTTGACCACTTTGAGTGATTAAATCAGTGCTCTGAAAGATAACAAAGGCTTAGGAGAACAGGATTTCCTTTCTTCTTCTCTTCCACACATCTTCCAAAATCTGCATTTGGGACATTGCGCTCACCCAGTGACGTCACCAGCCCAGCATGACCTGAACCGGTCAACGAAAGTGAAATTCACATTTTCGGGTCAAATTCCCGTGACTAAGAACGTGTATTTTGGATTACGCCAGGCGCCGTGTCATCCCATGATCAGTTCATGAATTATTCACGGGTGGCGCTCGCTAGTATAATGTGGGTGTCAGCAGACAATGTATTATGCAAACAGCTGTGTTAGCCAAACAGCCATGTGAACAACTGCGGCTATTTACACCATGGTGACTGATGAATTGTTACGAAAGCGCGTAAATTAATAAACTGCCAAAAAACGACGAAATCTCAGTAGTATTTGGATTGGCCATAAGGCAGGTTTCAATTCTTGGCAGAAATTGGAAACACAAAACATTGGTCAAAATCTATGCATATTGTGAGTGAGACTCAGTATTGGAATAAACTTATCCCAATGATATTTTCATGCGATGTTGTTGTCTTGTTGACATTTATACACAATATTGGAATAATGATGTTTTCATTATTTGCTTGTTCTCAAACGTAGGCTATCTGAATCGTTTTCTTTCAAATGTTCACAAGGTTTTCGGAAGATCCAAGCGTTTTTTAAATTTTTTGTCAATTAGTGATATACGCAACTTAAAATCTTAATATTTATTTTAGTTTCCATATAATAAAGTTTGATCAACCACGACATTTTAGAAAGTTCTGATTTTGAATATTACCAAACAAGTTTACATGGCAAAGAAATCACGTTACAGTAGCAGGCCAAATTTCATTTTAGGCTTCACAATCACAGACCCAACACTGAAGTCAAGTCAGATCTCCATGCAAGGAATAATGACCACATGAAAACTCGTTTGTCTCAACATACTTTCCTCTCACACTTCACTGTAATACATGTACACTACAGTCTACAGAGAAGGAAGTTGAATAATGTAATCAAAACAAAGGATTGTGATCAAGTTTATCATCACTATGAATCCAAATTTGGAACCAACATACTGCATGCGGCGCCAGAAACAGTCCCCAAGCGTGACATATTTCCTGCTGGATGGCCACAACAAGTCAGTGACATCATTTGGCAAAATCCCAGCTTCCAGGATGGAAACATACCTCTCTGCCAGCCAAAGCAAATTTGGAAAATGTGAAGCTTCTCTCCTATGCTACTCATTGAGAGAATTAAAAGGCATGCAGCATTATAGCGACACAAATGTTTCATAGCGTGGGTTTCACCATTGTGGTCAACAAAAAGCTCATAAACCATCAATTTCCCTGCCTGTAAAACAGGGTTTTCAAACTGGATTTTGATTAGGCGCATATCCATGGGTGGAACATTTGCAGCGAATAGACGCCACGAGGTGAAAAGGTCAAATTAGGTCCCTGAAGACCAAAAATACAAACAGAATTAAGGCCCGCGTTTATTCTGCTTTACCATATGGACTTTAGTGGAGAGAGAGGTTCTTTTCAGAGAATTATCAACATTGTTTCATTAATTTTTATTGGGTTAATATTTGGGGTCACCCATTTATTACACGCAGAGTAAATTAATTTGGTTAGAGCTGGAGGTGGTAAGGAAATGGAGGAAGGCATGGTGTCAAGGCTTGAAAAAATGCAGGATGATGGTAATTTTATTGGAGAAATGGGACTACTCGAATGCAAGTTTACAAACGAAACCTGTCACTTCAGCAAGATTTCATTGTTCAAAGAGGATTTTAACTAAACAATGAAATACAGTTCGGACACTTTTATATGTACAATGGTAGTAGTGACAACAATTTCCTCTTTCGTACAGTTTTTCAGAAAAATCTAAAGTAATGCTGCCCAATATGAGTAACTGAGCTGCTTTTTCATTGGTACTACACTTGCTACGGACAGTTTCGTATTTAAAGATCATTATTGAATTTTATTGTACTTTTGACTGTCACAGCCACAGATGAACCCACAGAGTCACTGACAACATAGGCTACATTTTTGAACGTACAGTGTACTTGTAGTTATCCACATAAGTTTTGGGGCTATCGGAATTCTGTGTATCGTCTACTTCTTATTCGTCTGATTTAATACTTCAAACACTTGCAAAGACTGACGTTATCTATCAAATGCTTTGTACACTGTATTGAACTACAATGCTACATGCATAACTTGATAACTCGATTCTGATAACGCCCGAACATTTGTAAGCTCTACTTCAGGCGAAGCCCAACAAACCTGGAACTCAAACCAGTTCCATTTGGCAGATGCAGGCTCATTAATTTGAGCAATTATCTCTGCGAATGAATCATAGCTGAAAGCGGAATCAAAAGTTTGACAAGCAAATAGGCCTAATCAAGCTAAGGTCAAACGCGAACACAGCCCCATACTTCTACGAATCACGATTATTTTCAGAAGGCATTTGCAGTGTCTCATCGCTCTGCCGCCAACCATGTCTGCGGCAAAACAAACTTCCCAAATAAAAAAAGTAAAATTCAAAAAAGGAAGAAGCCAAAAAGCGCCTTAAATTCAGAGGTTTCTCACCGTTCGGCTCCATGTTGAGTTCTTCCGCACGATTGTGTACATGTACAGAGCGCACACTCATTCCTTGTTGTCCCTTTCTCGAAGAGTCGCTGGAAATGTGCATTGGATAAAATGCCTAGGAATTAAAAATCGGGTCCGTAAAACACTGCCAAAGATCGTAAATTACTTCACATTCCCTAGCAAAGACGCCATTTTCGAACGAGGCGTGCCTTCCTTCTTTCCTCGAAAAAAAGCCCAGAGGCGGCCTCGAGCGACGCGTTCAAGGACTAAAAACGAGCGAGGGGCGTCCGTAAATTATGGTGACAAACTAACCTCTCTAATCTTTCAAAGTGAAAGGAAATCATCAAACACTGCTATTGTATAGGGATCATGGTTCGATAGTGGTAGACTGTTTAAAGAAATCTATGTGTTGGAAAAATTATTAATATAAAAAAGTCAATTGCAATTTGGAAAACATTAATAAAAAATAAAGAAATTTTCAATGTCAACAATTTGCTGAATGAAAAATTTTGCCATGTAAATCCAGCTAGGTTTACACTATGTCACAAAACATTGCAATTTAACAAGTTAGTTTACTATATAACAAAACGTTATATACATTGTTAAATACCTCGTTTGAAAATAAGACGACTTTGATAAACGCTTCTACTTCATTCCGTGGATCGCTCATAATTGTAACCCAGCTTTACATGTACCTTATAATTAGTAAATTTGCACAATTTTCTCAAAACTGCACTACCATAAAGAAATTTAAATCACTAATACGAATTAGTAAGCCGGACTAGTTAATACTATAACAGGGTTCTACTGAACTGTAATTCATTTTTCCAGCATTTTCCAGTATATTATATGCTCATCAGGGGCGGATACAGCATTTTTCGAGATCGTAATCCATCACCGAAATTGTGCCCCAATTTCCAGAATTTTTGTAAAAATAAATCAAAAGTTCGATTTTATACCTCAATTCTGTGCGTGAAAAATTTAGTGATAGACCTAATATTAATAAACAATAAACGCCACAACGTCCCACACAATTGGTTTTATACAGATTTCCAAAAATTTGTTTAATGAGACCAATAATTTAAAAGCGCCACAGACGAAATTTTTAGAATAACTTTACTTAGTAACAAATGATGACACTTTTTTAAAAAGTAGATCCACTTGATTGGCTTTACCCAGATTTCCATTAGTTTAGTTTCAATTAATAATTTAAAAGTGCCACAGGCAAAACTTTTAGAGAAACAATTAGAGAAATAATTTTTTTTAAACCAGATCCACATGATTGGTTTTTATACAGATTTCCATGCATGTCATCATTTCCAGACAATGGGATCATTTAGAAGTTAATTGCTTACAGGTTGACATGGGGTAGAAATTTTAGAGCATGTGTCAGAAAAATAAATTTGAAAAATTTCCACTGAAAAATGATTTCCAGTATTTTCCAGTCCAGTAGACATTCTGTATAACAGCATATGTCACACAGAAAAATTAGAGCGTGTCTTATATAATAACACTGATTGTATATTGTCAAATTAAATATACTGCATTACAGATCATCTAATTAATGATTTGAAGCCAAGTAGTGCAGCTCGTCATTATACAGAAAACCTGCCTACTTTTGGTCATCTTCTTACAATCCAATTCATTTGACACATTATGTAAAACGCATGTTACTTCTCTGACCCCAATATAGTTTCTCGCAAAACATCCCAACAACCAAATTTGCAAAGTCTAACAGAACATATTCGCCATGTTAATGATCATTAGCCATGGCTTGCCTTTGTAGATAATTGCCCAATAATGTGAAAGTGGTACGGGCTATTGAAAATTTTTTGGAAAAAAAACTTCCGCTCGCTGCACAGCTATGTAGATGAGATGTTACAGTTCTGTCACAATTTTGTTTTAAACATCTAAAAAGTAAATTAAACGCTGTAGTTGACGACACATTTCGATAAATTAGCATGTACCTTATATGTATTACTATCACCTTGAAGTCCGCGAAACTGTAAAAACAAAATACGAAAAAAAGATGAGCGCCAGGGTCAAGAAATCAATACGACACATTTAGTAGCTCAATTAATATGCGAGGAAATACACTTTTCTCATAATTGGTGCACCCCTCAACCAATCGGAAGAAATCTAAGAGTCGAAACAATCGTGTAAAAAAAGTCCTAATTACAAAAGAATGAGGGTCGGAAGAGATGAATAATAATTATAAGATGAAGCTGCTCAGCCTCCAGAAAAATGATACCAAGGGTCTACATGCAGCTTGCTTCAGTTTTGGAACACTACACTAACCAAGTACACGTAAGACAGCAGCATTCACACAACTACGCTTGTCGGTAGTGGCTTTAGCAGGGCTTCAATGTATCAAAAGTTGACAAAAAAGCCTCTGAAATTCGGTTACAAAGAGTGCAATTTACATATGGACATATCTGGGCAGAGGTCAAAGATTTCTTGGGCAGCGCCCATTAGGACACCTGGTTGCTATCTCAACACCAGCACTCCTTTTCACCTTTTCCGAGTTACAGCTTTATAACAGGTTTATGTATAAAAGGCGGCAAAATGAGGGATATTTAGTATGTTGCTGAGCCCCAAGATTAAACTCGTAATGTTCAATTTTGAAACAAAAATAATAAAGCGGGTAGCGATTGGATTCTGCATATTACTTTTTTTTACCAATGTGCACCAAAATTGGGCAGTTGTGGGCACTGGGCTTCCACTTAATTAAGATATGTAATTGTTGTAACTTGCATGCATATACATGTACAGTGGCGGCCAAATGTTTAGGACCACATTTCTAATGGATCACAATGCTATTTTGGATCTACAGTAAACATTTGCCCGCCACTGTACATACTGTTACAACATTTTTACCCAAAAGTTGATAATTCTTTGGCTTACCGCCCATTACGAACATTTTCACGTATTTTTTGAAAATAAGTAAAAATGGGAAAAAACAGGCGATTTTTCCCTTATTAAAAACAAGTAAGCATAAGTTGTGAGAGGAACGAATTAGGTTTCTTTGGAGAAAAAGGCCTACCCAACTATTAAAAAAATAACCATTCAGCTCAAAAAATATGGGAAATACAAAAGCCCAGGTATTTCAAAAAGTTTTCTACGAAAAATTCATACTCATCATAAGTAGTCCCAGTGCCAATCTAACGCAGCTACTTATTCATTGAAGGGAAGCAAAACATTTAAAATATTACTAAACAAGATGGTGCAAATTTAAAACCAATGCTACAGATTCCCTAGCATCGTTTCCAGTTTTGAATGAGCTAATAACCCAGAAGCCGGTTTTTAGCTCAATCCAAAACTAACCATTGCAAAGACGCTGAAATTTCGAGACAGTGTGGTATTCAATATCAAAGTTATCTTATGGGCTAACTGAATGCTATGGGAAGATCAATATACACATTTCACACTGAGCACCTTTTCCTCGGTTTCCTGGACAATGTGACATTTGGCCGACAAAATGAGGTGGAATTATTGGAGTACATATCTTGACCCAATTTTATTTTGGTAATTTTTGCTATGCACTGCTTCCATAACTCAAAAAAATATAAAAATTAGTTATTCGAATTTATCTTTCGAAAGAATGTGTCAAAAGACGATTATATAGTGAATGTTTTTGTTAGTGTATATCAAAAAAAGGATTTCTTTACGATGTCCGTCATACATCGTCATTTAGCAAGACAATTTCATGCTAGGAAAAGCACAGCGAGTAGAAATCCAATGCAATGACACACAATGTGAATGCGGGTTTGTGAAGCACAGGCAACCTATCAACTGGTAGTTCTCAGAGAAAGTTAGCGGCTTGCAATGGCGAAAACTTCGATGAAGTTTTTCTGACCAGACATAGCTTTGCAAAAAATGCGAACAAGTCATCTAACAACTTTGCAAACAACCGCAGCATCATTCCAAAGCTGGCAAACAAACAACAATGCCTCTGTGACAGGAAGTTAAAAGCAAATGCCAAGAGGATCCCTGCAGAGTTCTAAGGAGCCAAATTGCACTCCCAAAGGAATAATAATAATGAAAACTAAAAATAACGGGGTCGACCACCAAACATAAATACTTGGACACACTACCACAGCTGACGAGCACGTCATATGCCTCCACGCAATTTTCCACCGCAACAACTTGAATTCCACTTAAAACTGGCGTTAAAATCGAAGCACTGGCAGTCGCGTGGCAGTAGTCCCTCACAAACTTCCCAGCATATAAATAACCACATTCGCCACCCTTAACAAGGTGCTGATGTTCGGTTCTTGCATTCATGAACACAGCAAGACGCATATTGAAGCACGAATTAAGTTAGTGGGGACGTCAGGATATATACTTATGCAGGTATATGTGTGTATGTATATATATACAGAAAAATAAGGCAGGCAGGTGGAACGAAGTCGAGTGTCCCCCACCAGCCGCTAGAAATGTGGCATTGTTTGAAAAAAACGTTCCATTGCACGATAACTAGATAGAAGCGAAGCCTTTGTTGCAATCCATTCCCCTCCCATCAACTATTGGCACAGCCAGCGCCACCGGTAGTGACGTCACATGTCCCTGTGTGGGAGCAGACCTGGATGAAAGCAAAGTGGGGCCTCGAGCCTCGAGGTCAGTGATTGTTGTGGTGAAAATAGTGTCTATTCCTACTGTTGTTACCGCGGTAGTGGTGGTGCTGTATGTTGCCACGGTTGAAATGGCTATCCCACTGGTAAGGCGAATGTGGATTGCAGTGCCATCGGTTCGGCTGTAAGAAGAAATCGCTTTGAGAACTTTTTGGATGGAAATATTATCACCGCAAGGTATAATATAATGCATTGAACAACAGGGCATATGGAAATAAATTTGAACGAGGGTCCCAAAGAACCCAAATAATCATTCAAATTATCATTTATAAGCATATTTTCTCCTTTGTCGCCTTAATAAGATGAACGCATGCCAGTGGGAAATGCTCCAACATAGAGAAATAGTTCAGCAAACCACAACTAACCGTGAAATATTTCCCAGCTTCGTTGAGATCTTGCATTCTTTGGAAAGGATTCTGGCCAAGATTGGGATTTGAGTTGTACCTACGAGGATGCTTTACCTTCTTCGTCTAAAAACAAAAACGCACATTTCATCGTGAAGAATAGGATAAGGGGAGAACAACCGAACATCTTCAGCAAAGATGATAAACTAAGATACAGGCAGTGGGATCTCGCTTACCTTTCCTCTATCATAGCCTTGATTATAGGCATCTGAATAGCGTCGACTGTAGTTAAAATGCATTTCCTGTTCCATGTCCCTGTTGACCATACTCTGGCATCCATCCCACGATTTCACTACAATCAGGCAGGGCAAAGCACTTACGTTAGCTAGTAGATTGGGTGCAAAAACCAACTGAGAAAAGCAATTTCTGACCTCCGTCTCCGTAACCCCGACCGCCTTTCTTTAAAATGTCGACCACTGTTGTGGTACCATTATTCAAAGTTCCTAGCATTGTTGGACCGGCTAGCTCCCCGTTTTTCAGCGGCTGGTCACCCAACTGCTTTTTGAATCCATCCTTGACATCTTCATCCCACTGCTTCACTGGAACTGAAAAACAATTGAATGAAATTGTTGATCCAATAAAACCAGAATGTAAATAATCGCCAATTGACAGAACAATTTATCACATGCTACAGGCTTAGGCTTTCAAAAAAAACATTGGCATCAATAAACAAACAAAGTTGATCATAGTTTAAAGCAAAAGCGTTAACAGCCGAAAAAAATTTGTTCTAATCGGACAAAAGCTAGGAAAGCTGCTCTACCTTGTGACTTTGTCTTTTCTTCTTCAAGCGTCTCTTTGGTTTTCTCAACCCATTCCAACTCATAGCCATCACTGCTGCTGCTCTCGCTACTGGAATGTTTTCGCTTTTTTATTCTTGGCGAGCTTCCTCCACTATTTGGTTCTTCCTTGTTGTTGGTGTCAGGGCTGTCTTTTCGTCTAGGAAAGAAAACCGAAGCACATTTAGATGATTTCATAAATAACTTGGACATATATTTTCACAGTTGGGTTTGTGAAAGAAGGCTCATCGATGTCACAAAACACTCGTAATAACATCTACACAACAAATATGTAATGGTTAACAAAATGCGTCTAAGCCAGCAATCATTACTACCAATGGCCATTTTCAAAATTTCAAACATTGCAGACGAGCACTATTGCCCTCCTCACACTTCAGAAATTGTTCCACCATTGACTGATTTCCCAGAATCGAGTCTGTATCTTCATCAAACAATAAAACTGCAACATGTTTCGTAACTAAACAATAACCCAGAAGAAACCCTCACGAGGAACACCTACTTTCCCGACTTCTTCCTCCATTTGGCTTCCTCGTCAGGCGCCTCCCGCTCCTTCTTGTGTTTCTTTTTCCGTTTGTGCCGTTTCATGGCCTGCTCGTCGGGTGACTGCGAATCACGTTTGCAGCCATTGACCAGGGGCGGCACCTCTGAGTCCTCTGAGCATGAGGGTGTTCGCTCCCCATCGCGTTTGTCCTCCGGAGCACTCGGCTCCTCCTGGGTCACATGATTCTCATGTAGTCGGGGGTACGCATGATTGGGGCTCTCGTCAACAGTCAGTTTGGCCCCATTCACCAATTTGTACTCGAGAGAAAACTCGTCCTTCCCACCATTGTCGACATCATTGACTCTATCGCTGCCACTCAGATTGTGCTGCTCACAGAGCACAGGGTTAGTCCTCTGCAGTGATGCAACTTCACACTCCGTGTCCACACTGGAATCAGCACTCTTGGAGCCCGTCCCAGACACTGCCGTTCCGTTAGTACAGTGTTCCAAAATCGGGCTCGAACTGTCCTCCCTGCGGTGTTTCTTGGCAGTCGCAGGGTTGGAATTCGACTTTGCACTGTTCTCACACTTTGATTGTGTTGTTTTCTTTGTACTATTGGCACCCCCTGACCCGGTGCCATGGGTCACCATCCACTTGGGGTACTGGCGCTCTGTCTTGGGGGACACCAACTCTTTCTCACTGTCCACCACCGCCCACCCAGTAGTCGAGCTAACTGATGTGTTGCTGCCCTCGGACGCCACCGAGGGCGACTGCTGGCTGCTATCCTGCACCACCCACGGGGAGGTCGCGGTCACTTTAACTCCAGCGCCACCAGAATTTGTCACAACAGTCAGCTGCCCCTCAGCTGCAGCGCCGGGCAATTTCTTGTTGCTGGTGCAACCTGGCAGTTGGGAGGGGCAACAACTGCTGCCTCCATTCGGGATTACACCGAGCCCAATTTCAGCTTTGCCATCCCTCTGGATAACTTTATCATCAATGATCTTCAGCTTGGGCAGCCCCGGCACATGTGTTGTAGCATTCAGTTGGGGATCCAGCTTGACTCGATTGTGGTTGCTAGGGTATGTTCTGTCTTTGGCGTTGGGGAGGGAGGGGGCAAATGGCGTTCGGCACCTGGGGCTGCTGCTCAGGCGCCCATTGTCCTGGTCAGACTCCTCGGATGAGTCTGGTGCATATGGCACCAGGCTGGTGGAGGAAAAAGTAGGGTGTGTGGACACACTCTCCCCACCCTCCCTGTTTTGCTGGGAGTAGTTGTACACTCTGCCGTTCTTGATCTGCATAACAATCCTTGGGTGCTTCGGTATAGAGACCTCACTGGTGCCGTTGCCAGTGGCGCTCGTGGTATTCGGGGTGCTCCCCTTGACGAAGGTCGACGAGTTTTGAGCATGATGACCGCTATTCAGCTTGAAGTCGAATGGGATGCGTTCCCTGGGTGCAGAAGAAGGCATGGAGGCGGGCAAGCTGGAATTAGAGAGGTGCAGAGATGTAGGCTTGATGTTGGCAGTGTTCAGCGCAGGCGGCAAAATGGGTTTCGGTTTGACGAGGTTGGAGGTCAGAATGTTGGGCTTGCGCACCAGTGGCACTCCCAAGGAATCATTCACTGGCTTGCCTGTTGAAAAGATAATGATTAGCTGACAATCAAATACTTGAAATACTACACTGTAGGTGCTAGCTAACTAATCATTTATTTCCTGACGGAATTAAAAACTAACACATTTTTGTGTGCGTGGTAAATTAGGTTCTCTCGCAAAATTCATACAAGACGAAACAATGGCAAACGTACCCGCGATCCCATTCATGATTCCGCTACTACTTGTATTATTGGCAACTGCACTTGAAGTAGATGAAACAGGCGTGAAAGGTAAGCGGTTGTTTGTCGACTGCAGATGAGGACTCTAGAAAATCAAATATGGTGGTTAATAATTCGTAAATGGGCCAGTGGCTGCACTGCATGCCATTGAGAAGATAACGGTTTTTTTACCTTTATTAGCTGTCCGTTGTTGGGAATGCGGGTATAAAAGAGAAGGTATGCCTGCTGGCTGAGAACTACGTTTACGCTGACTTGGCGTACCTGTACCATTGAGAAAAAAAACATTAGGTGGTGAGCAGTAAGCTACAGACTTCATCAGGTTTGGGTATGTGTTTAACTGTTTTGTTTACCTTGCTGTCGTCCATTAAATACCAGAGATTATTTGAATTTCGAACAAAGCAGAAGTAATGCCCCGAATTGCAAGAAACGCCTTGATGAACCAGAACAGCAAACAAGAGATACGTGATTGGTGGTCCCTGTGGGTAAACATCATGGTGTTAAAATTGTCAATTAAGATTCCCCACATGTTCTTTGTTTGCCTCAAAGTTAAGTAATCTTGGAGTAAAATAATTGTATTCAATAATGGCATAATTAAACACACTGATAAATCCTGGCTCCCTGTCATTATTTTTTCATTGTCTAGATGAACTTTGGGATGGAATTGTTTTAAATAGCATATAGAGCTGAGACTTCTAAAAAACCTTAAAATACTCAAAACCTGGCATAAAACAACTCAAAACGTGACAGAAAACACTCCAGTAGAAAGTTGAACCTTACTTCAGCCAAAGACAAGAAATATTCCTCACCTGCCGTTGTGACATATACGACCTCATATCAAATTTTTCGGGAAAGGACACGTGTTTAGTGATCTTTCCTCCCATCGATCTGGTGTAATCGAACCTAGAAATGGCGAGTATTGTTATCTACTGCATCCGACAACTTTAAAGCACAGGTCAAATCCAGGTCAAAAATTACCTTTTCAGTTGAAATGTGGTTATGTTCGGTGCCCTGTGAACCGTAAACCTTTTCTTGGCCGGGCACTTCTGTTTACACTTGGGACACATGTATGCATTCTCATTGTCCAATACCTCAGGTTGCACAAAATGCTCAAGGGCCTTTTCAAGACTTGGCACATTCTTAAAAAAAGAGACAGGAATGAGTAATCTTAGTTTTAGAATGAGCTCAATAGTCAACAACACTTAACCATAAAAAACGATTAATGAATGCAACATACCTTGATATCCAACATGATATCCATGAAGTGGTCATATGTATCGCTTTTTTCCTTACAGCGAAGACAAATGACTGATGACGTAAAAAAAAAGTGATGTTAAAAATACATTCCTGAGAAGCCAGATTTTGATATAAACGAATTTCTGAGACATACCCTGAGATCTGTGATATCCACCGAATATCTGATTGACAACTGTCGTTTCATAACTGATTCTGTCCAATCTGAAAAACACCGATCAGGATGTTAGCGAACCGCTGAAAAATGAAGAAGAGCAAAATTGTGCAAAAGAAATCTTACTTGGCAGTAGAATAGCCATTCAGCGAGGAACTAATCATAGACTCCATCATGTAATGGAGAAATTCGTGTGCATCTTCCTGACGACCCCATGTCATGTGGGCAGCAATTGCTGGGAAATGAAAACGCCATTGTAAAATTGCATTTTTTTGTCTTTCAGAGCAGAACTTAGGCCAGTCAGCAACTCATTTCATTAACATTACAAAATTTAAAATTAGCGATGCAACTAAAGTAGTTTTGGGAATTTTGTCAGTAAACAAGGCCACATAGTGAAATTAATGGCATATAATTTTTCCTGAACTTACATTTCAGCTTTTGCAAAATACACTGCGGTCGGATGATCTCCCCATTCTTCTCCAGCGCTCGACGAATGTGTCGCTGCAGCTCGCACATCATACAAAAGCCTACATTTTTACCTGTGTTACACGAACCCAGCATTAGAAACTTAAGCATCCATGCACCAATCCACCATTTCAACGCCACAATAGCTCTGCAGTTGACACTTACATGCTGACGAATGCTCGCTGTACTCGATCAAGTGATTCACCAGGGGTGGCGTGTACGTCAGACACTGCAGGGTGGCGTTCAGAAAGCAGGTGTTGCCCAGGTTGGCCAACCCAGCGCCAATTTTGTAAACTCTCAGCCACCCAAGCTTGATATTGTCCACAGGGTAGATGATGACCCTAGGCATGGGAATGCCATCAGCATCCAGGCGACAGTCCTCATGACTCCCATTCACAGAAACTGAAGAGGATCCTGAAAGTCGAACAGCGTTGCTGGTGACTGCTTCCAAAACGAGTGGCATCTGCCATCCAGTCATCAATCAATACTCACCGTAATTATCCTCCTTGTGGTTCAACGAACTCTCTGAATTCGAATTCAGGTGGATGTATTTGGATTGCAGCGACTTCAGCGAAGATGAATACTCTTTTTCTGCTGGGTGAAAATCAATCTTGGTAAGCAAAACACGCTTGGCAGACGATATCAGCTGATCGTCCAAGTAGCTGCCCCCGCTGTTTGCCCCCTCTAGCGACGCTCGAAGGGAAGCTTCAATGGGGTCGCAGTTGCCTGCCGATACGGCCGGCATTTCAGAGGTCTGCTAAAACAACACCTGAAACGAGATATCAATAAAATGAACTTATGTGCGTTTTCCCATGCTTGTCTCGTGCAGTCATCAAACTAAGCAATTGAAACTAGCACTTTTTGAGGTATTTAATCAAACAATGCTTGAGACATCACTGAACTTTGGGAGGGGAGATGGGACCCAAGAAAACGATTGACACAGACATGATTTCTCAACTCTTTATGTAACTATGTAACACCGAACTACCAAAACTTAGATTAATCTAAACACTAAATGGAAAAAAAAAACTAAATCAAATGCTTAACCTTGCATTCAGACGTACACTCGACACATATGTGGTATGTTTTCTACCATCTACTATCTACAGTATAGATATATGAAAGTAAAGCTCAACGTAAACACTGATAGAAATCAAAAACAATATAAAGGCCTACAAGCATGTGAAGCATAGGACAATTGTTAACAAGTAAACATATTCTTGGCGATAAAGCAAAACAAGTTTAAACGTGAGGACAGTCAGCCAAAAATCAAGCCATCAGCAAATTGCAGCCTCACCAAATTTTTATTTTCCTTTTCAAAAGAAATGCATGAAAGCTAGGCTGACTGATCACATATTAGGAGGAGTGCTTAAGGCGAAATAAATATGAACTTCAACCAATGTCAAGAGTTATCAATCCCACAGTAAAGACGCCAACACGAAATTCAGCATTCCTTATCGAAGTGCTGTCATTGTGCGTAAAAGGTAATCCGATTTTTTTGAGAGACCACATCATCATGGTTAAAACGTCTGAGCCGTTAAAGCACATTTGATATTTACCATGCATACCGGATTTCAGCCTTTTACTGCTGCAAAGGTAATTTTTTTTAAATGCTTTCCAACAGAATATGGTTAATTTGTTTACGAATGCTAAGCATGTTGTAACATTTATTTGAATCACGACGTTGAAAGGTGCCATACAGGCGACACTCAAGTAAGAAGACAGCAGTCGCAGTTGCTTTGATCTCATGACCAATCATTAGTGTCACATTAGCTTCCCGAAGACGTAATCAAATCCAGGCCTGCAAACCTGATTGTATTAAAGAGGCCAGCATGATCAAGGTCGAGCACTATGCACCATCAGCAAGAGTTAAATGTTTGGCAAACAAACTAAGGAGAAGTCAACACACTGGCTTGCTGAGGAGGTTTGGCCTTACAAGTGTACCGTAAATTGCAAATGTTTAACATCAAATCAATGTGGGCAAACAACCTCCAAAGGGTGTAACAGGCACATCAACCATAACACCAAAATTCATCCTACTAACATAGCCAATTGATCTGTATTTGTCAAAAACTGTCATGGACTTTCTGTACACATAATACTACATTGAATATCCAAAAATAACAGCAAGAAAAACTTCCCTTTGGCCTCATATGTTATCAGGCACCAAATTAAAAAAAACTAAATTATTGAAATCCAAAACTAGTTAAACCTGGCAGACCAATTTTGTGTTTTGTGTTCGTTTTTGTGGACAATGTTGAGAAATTCTTTCGAGTCTCTTGCCCCAGGTTTGTGTAAAGTGGCCACGGAATCAGAGATTCAGAGGTATGTGAAAACTACCATGCTACGAACACACATTTTAATAGTAAAAAAATTGCAAAAATCCTATCACTAGTCTCTGTTATATCTAACTCAAATGCAGACATTTTATCTTTGCTTTAGATTGTAACTAAATATATTATGTGCCCTACGTGTGCATGCGTAATAGAGAGATGTCGCCACATGAGCTCACACCTGGTTTATGCCTCCCAATTAATGATATATGTCAACAGCAAGATTAGTAATGTACATGAATCAAACTTTATATTCAGATTACTGTATGCAGGATTGCATGTTAACTAACAACAAAGAAAGGTGTGTCATGACCCATGTGTTCAAATATCTGAAACATCCACTTATGGGTGATCTAACCTATTTGGATTTATACTATTGGACATTTTTTTGCATGCCGTGGACTGCAACCCATACCACAAAGTAACCTATTCACTTTCTGATAGTAGGGTACTAAGTTGAAGGCTTTCCTTATTTAGTAATTTTAGACATGATGATTCTCGAATTGCAAGTGGTCTCATAATGTATTTTACATCAACGGAATAAGTGTACTCTCTAGAGCATACATCTTTTGTAATGAAACAATAGATCGGTTAGATTGGAAGTCGATTCTTTGCCCAACTACTCTTGCACTCGCTATAATACCCAGGTTATACCGAACTAAAATTTATTTTTACAAACTAGATAATTACTTTACTGTGTGTCCCCACTCGATAATGGAAAAGGAGATTAAAACTCGACAAAATTTACAGGGTTCCAGGAACATGGTGAAATTTTTTACCCAAAAACCACAGCAAAAACCATCAAAGCAGCCTGTTCACCTAATTAATTACCAACGTGGTAGGTAACCACATTTATCTACCACGTTTTTTAATTCCCACTTTTTTTTATATGTACTGGATATAAGAGTCACTCGTAGGGTTCCCACTCAAATTTTCAAGTCGATTTACATGACATTCCCTGACAACTTTTCAGTCATTTCCCTGACAACTTTAGGGCTGTTTTTAAATTGCTACATCTCACTGGTTACGGTCTCACCTACTTCTACCACTACAGCTCGTTTTTCGCTACTTCCTGCTACGCAACCGCCGTAACATTGCTACTATTAAAAACAAAAATGGCAACGTAGCAGTCGAATTTAAAAACGATCTGGCACAGTCGCTACGTCTTAAAAATAGGCGATTTCCAGTCATTTCCATGTCATTTTTTAAAAAAAAAAAAGTAAGAGAAAAATGATGGATTTTAGCTCAAATGCAATAACATCTAAATTGGCTGATGCAAACTATCTCTATTAACCTGAGATTTCCACAAACTCCCTGACACTTTTCCATTTCCCTGACTTTCCAGAATGTGGGAACCCTGCAGTATTTTGTTGAAAAATACTTTGCTAGCAACCCTGCTTCTCCAGGAAGGCACGAAATCGTACACCCATTTCGGATTTCGTAAAAAGCCATTAAATGCTATTTCAAATTTAGGCGGCGCCGAACGTCTCGCACCTAGGAGTAGCAGCAGCAGCAGCACGCTGTCAACAACAAGCCAGGAGTGCTATCTATCAGGGCGCATCTAGGCAGGCTAAAATAAACAAAAAAATAGGTCGGCCATGTGGTGCGGCATCCAACCAGTCAAAATTCCCTCAGCAAAACAGAATCACGTGACCTCACAAGACGGTGCTATTTAAACGGCCCGATTGCCGATTTGCACGGCTGGGCGCCGACTTGTTGACGAACACGTACTCGTAATCAGGCTCACAACAGGCTATGGACAGGTGGCAACACGGGTCTAGTAGCAAGCTTGGATTCCGTGTGCCTTTTAACAAAGATGCATATGGGGAAGTCAGGTTGGACACAGACGGTCTAACTGCCTGCCCGAAACGTTGCATGGCCCACCATGATTAGGCTTAACCGCACTACAGCTATGGGCAGGGACCCAGGGTTCAGCGGGCGTTTTTCGGCAGGAAATGCAGCATTTCGGCCCTTTCGGGGATCCTGACCTGGGAAAGTAGCATCCTTACCGCACGGTGTCCTATTAAACGACGTCAACCTTGGGTTACTTTCCTGCTGCTTGGTAGGCGGCGGAGGCGCCAAAAAGCAGCGGCTTCCCTGCCAGGCTCGACCGCATTTCCAACCGCAAATTTCTCCTTCCAACATCTGGCGAAAAAAGGCCGGCCGCACGGTCCGACTGCGGCAAACCGCTCGAGTTGCAGGCGGTTAACCGGGTGTCAAGCCAGGGGCCGATAATGTGGAAAACTGGGCAAATTCTAGCGATATCAAAGCGTCATGGCCATCGAAACGTTAACGATAGCGAGACGATGCATTGTGCCCCGATAGCCGTTTCACGTTGGGCCTGGACGTGGTGAAAAACGGCGAGATCTGGAGCGCAGCGTGGCGCCTCCGACCGGCTGACTAATCGGCGATTGTTTCCAGCATAAATTACGAGAAAAACGTTCGGTTTCTTACCATTAAATTAATAATTTGCCGAAGCCTATACGAAATTCCGATCGCCGACTTCGCCGAACATCCGGGACATTGCAACTCCATTTATCTGCGAGCATGCGCAGTCGCGCCGGCAACGGCGCTCCGAGCTCCAGCCTCTTGCTGACTTCGAGTATGGATGGCCCTCGGCTTCTAGTACCAGATTAGATCGAATTATGATTATAAAAGACAATAAATGAGATGGGAATGACTGGATTTAGCTGAAAATTCGATATCGATGACTTCCTTCGACGTTCCATTCGGTTTGAAACGAGGATCCCCAGAAGTAAAATCGATGAGTTGGGTGCGTTTCAACATGAAAAAAATTCGGCCTTGAAACCTCGGGGAAACGTGCGGTTTAGTGTGGTTCTTATGGCAGATGCTTATCAGCTGTTTGAAAATGTATCGAAGGGTATTCTGCACGTATTTGGTTAATTCGTATCGTTTTTCTCCAAGATTGTTTTCTCCAAGATTGAGGCCCGAATGCCAGTCTTCGACGCCTGCGACTTGGAATTGCCAGTTATCTACGGTTTCTGGCGAAGTTGTGTCAGGAAATCGAAGCGCAGCAGCCGCAGCGAGTCAATTACGCAAGGTTGATGTCGCGAAGGCCGTGGAATCGCTGGGAGACAAATTCAAGGATTCCATGGATTTGTTGGAAGATGCGGTAAATTTAACGATGAACAGACCAGGAGAAAATCTGTTGGCCAGTGCGTCCCCATCTACCAAATTGAATGTTGATTTTGTTTGTTTTCCCTTCAGAAATCGTCTCTTGGGACAGTCAATTTCAGCGATGACATGAACGACGCTGAACAGTCTGTCGAGGAAACGTTGTTAGATTTTCAGCATCTTCTGGACCGAATTGATGTGGAGGAACGAGCTCCTGTGGGGCGCAACATGGAACCAAAAATGAACGAACTGAAAATGCAACTACATCTACTGAAGGAGAGCGCAAAAACTTTGAAAATGAGAAAGCACTGAAGGTTAAATGAGTTTTCAGACTGCAACAACCAGCTTTCTCAATTCCACGTAATTAGCATGATTTGTAGTTGTATGTCTCTTCAAAGTTTGATTGTTGCATATTGTGATAGTGTATAAATGTATACTTCTTCTGTTACTGCTGTACATTAAAATTGTAATTACAAGGCTTTCTTATGAGTCTTGTTCTCACTAAATGCATGTCAAAAAGCATCACTTATAGAAATTAAAGGGTTTTTGGGAGGTACATGTACTAATCCAAGCTGCAGAATTGAAAAACCAATGAAGAACCTAATATACAAATGACATAAAATGGTTTTTGCTCGTGTTTTTTAATAATAATTTTGTTGACATTGTTTTTCACATATTTCCATGATTTTGTGCATAATATCCCAAACATGCTATTGGTTTTTGAAATTTGAATAAAACATTTCCCGCCAAGTGTTTGATTCGAATTCGTAAGTGTTTCTCCGGCCTAATGACGTTTGCACTGCAGACGATTTCGCTTCGTATTGTACGTTAACGTAGAAATCCTTGCTACTCGTATTTCTATTAATTTTGCGGTGAAACATTCGAGTCAAAATTATTACTCGGAGAAAATAAATAAGTTATAAAGTGATTTTTCGTTACGAAGAGGATTCAACATTAGACATGTAGATTGTATGAAGTTTGATTGAAGCATAGATATATCCGCGTGCATTTCGAAATTCTGTTGTGACCCACATGTCAGTTGGCTAGTTGTGGTAATTTTGAATACTCTGTTTTTATAATTCATCATTTATATATGTAAATCGAGTGGAATACAAATGCCACGAGTAAATAATTACAGACACAGGCCAGGACAATCGCCTGGTAAGAAAAAGCGTTCTTTATCGCCAAGGTATGTATAAAACACTAGTATAATTCTCGGACAACAATTACCTTGTGCATGTATCAGTATACGTTGACCGCAGATGAATCCAGGACAACAGGACCCCATTTCACGTTTTTCTAAACAATTTCAGGAAAGAGTCTAGTGAACGACAAGGTAAAATTCCAAAGCACTCACGCGCTGAACCTGACAGCCCACAATCTGGGCCAGCGTTTCAGATCGAGGACGAGGATATACCAACTGGTCGAACACGTGCTGAAGAAGTTGGGAATCGAAGATCTATAAACAGACGAAAACCGTTCAAACCCAAGCAAGGTATTCAAATATACGTTTTGAAAGCTGTTAATTTTTGTTGAAAGCAGAGTAGACTATACAGCCGATCATTTAGCCAACTATAAGCCACAGGTTATGTTGCCGTTGCCAATGCCGTATGCAAGATTTTATTTCGGGGGGTGATGAACCACATCTCCTATGAAAACTTTTCAAAATTTTTTTGTGTAGAGAAAATTACTACCAAAAAGTGAAAATTTCGGGAGGGGCTGCAGCCCCCTCACCCCCCCCCCCCTTTGGGTACGGCACGGCCTGTTGCACATACATGTACTTTGGTGCAGGCTAATAGAAGACTTATTTGTTCGCATGTTCGTTTTTAACTGTGTCCCAAACGATCCAGTTATGATCACGAGTTTTGGGGTACGTGTCAAAATTAACTGGGGTGGGGGTAAGAGACTCGAGAAATGTGTAAAAAAAATTGGAAGAGGGAAGGAATAAGGACTTTGGGTAGGAGCAAGGCTGTGCCAATTTTTTTATCCGCACATTCTCCTAGAGGCACTTGATAAGCCGTAGGCAGGTTCCTAACTCAAATTCTTTCATCCAGGTTACGCGGCCCTACGAGAAATTCGTAAATTCCAGAGGTCCACTAACCCTTTGCTGCCTAAATTACCATTTGCACGGCTGGTGCGGGAAGTGTGTGACTCCATGACTAATGCACCGAAACGCTGGAATGCAGCAGCCCTGATGGCCCTGCAGGAAGCTGCTGAAGCTGCTATGGTGCAACTCTTGGATGACAGCAACCTTTGTGCCCTGCATGCCAACAGGGTTACCATCATGCCCAGAGACATTCACCTTGCTAGGCGGATTGGAGGACGCATATGACGATTTAAAAATGTTCCTTAATCGTTTTGAGGCACATGACTATCACTTCACGCATTC
The DNA here is from genome assembly GCA_034687865.1 of Kryphioiulus occultus. Classification (NCBI taxonomy): domain Eukaryota; kingdom Metazoa; phylum Arthropoda; class Diplopoda; order Julida; family Julidae; genus Kryphioiulus; species Kryphioiulus occultus. The sequence goes on along the minus strand of JAQGAF010000910.1, from coordinate 955 downwards.
ATGCATTTGATCTGCTTAAAATTCATATGACTGGCTACTCTTCAACCTGGCGCTCACCAAGGTGACAGGACACATGATCTCACTACAACATGACAAGAAGACTGTTTAGGGCCAGTGCATCACATCTCCTTGGTGGGATCTGGGCTCGAAACTGGACTCTTTTGTCATGTGGTTGAAACTTGCGTCCTGTCGCCCTGGTGGTCGCACTGCCTACTTTCTAAAAACAAATTTTGACACAATTGCAAATTCGGCAACTGCACGTAAATAAGATATACCATGCAAATGGGTCATCTTATTACAGGCACAAGTTTTTGCTTGTGCCTGTTTTCAACTCAATGTATTTATTTGAAAATTATAGCACTTCACAATATTCGCACTTCGCAGTATAGCACTGCGCCTTAAAACACCCAACCACCCATCATTTGACGAAGGTCCCTAGACCTATTTGCGGTGTGGAATCCCTTGTTTATATACAGACAGACTATCATGAATTTAGGGGATCTATGCATGTATGTGCTATTTTCGTGGGAGAGCTGAATAATCTCCAATTAATGAAGTAAGCTGCAACTTTTAAGGCTGTTTTTTTATTTTTTTATGTCTCTTTCTCTGGATTGAATTGTTCTTAATTATATGATGCATTTTTTAAACGTTTGATCTTATTTTGAACTTTTTAAGCACTCATTAAAAATGGTTATCTCCTGAAACTGTCAACATGATCAGATGGCACCTGACAAAGGTCCCTAGATCTATCCAGAAGTCATTACACGAGGGCTGATCGTAACTGCTCGAACCGTTACATTCAAATTCATTCAAAACCAGTGTGAGAAATAAACTAATAAACTAATTAGACGCCTTAGATTCATTCAAAGAATATTCAGAAATTGCCCTCAAAAAGTTAAAGAAGTTGGATATTTTTCATTAGTCCGACCTCTTCTCGAGTATTGCTGTCCGATTT
>JAQGAF010000909.1:0-38435 GCA_034687865.1 Kryphioiulus occultus | reverse complement strand
AGGCATTAAAAGGGGGCAAATAACTTGCGCACGCTGGCTCAAGTGTTCAGTTCGGCATGGACGTCGTATCTCCAACACATTGAACTCGTCGTTTTTAAAAAAAAAAATAAAAAAAAATTTGCTTGAAAAACATTCAGATAAAATTGTAAAGTTGGCATTTCACGATATCTTGAAAACAACGCAATTGAACTTTCTTGCATTCCAGAACGTCTTTCTAAATAAATGGAATCTCACGTTCCACGGTTGCAAACTGGTCATGGTTGAAACGGGCGCCACCTCCTCGCAGAGTGACACGTGACACAATTCAACCAATCAACGATTGAATATATGAGCGGCAAATTCAAACTCTGAAAAACCCGGACAGACACACCCACAACTATATATGTATAATATTCTATGTACGGATGAACACTACGACTGGCATTCACTCAAAATTAATCCAAATACTGTGCAAGGCCAAGGCTCATGGGTCTTGTATTACCAAATACGAAATATGAATTTGCATGCCTTCATTTTAAAACGACAAATGGAAAAAAAAGCAATCTGAGTCTTTGCTGCACAAATATGGTTGCAAGAGACGCCCCACAGGTAATCGAGCAGTGACGTAGTCAACCTGCGCAGATTTTTTACCTTCTTCGAAGGTTTTTATTTAAATCACGGCTGAGGAGGAAACCTAGAAGGAGGCTCAAGGAAGTAACATTGCTCCAAGGGTGACGTCAGACAGGTGTGCCAGGTAAGATTCTTGATGAAGGTTTTCTGGCAGAATGGTTGGACTCGTTCATTGGCCTACGTAGGAGGGGAAAAGCTCGTCGTCCAAGGTAAAAAAGGTTTGAACGAGAAAATGAACGAAAGGTAGCCACCTTCGGACGCAGTTTATTAGCTGGGAAACGAATTGTACATGGACTAAGTCTTACACGCCTAATGTGTCACTGGCGCCCCTGAGGAACTACACTCCAATACTGGATATTTGGGATTTTACCATGCTGGACAACTCCGACTTTTGGCTGCTGTGCGTGTGAGCGTTCATGGGCGAAATCGGATAATTTGGCCGATGAAAGTTTTGGGAAACTCCAGCGTGTACATGTACTGATTATCAAGGCATTCGACCAGCCATTGCTGTTACCGTCTATGCTCGACTGAAATTCCTCCAAGTTTCTACGTCGTTACTACACGCGCAAAATGTCCACCATGACTAAAAAGCTGAGGAAATTCCTCATACTTTTTGACAATCCGAACCTGCTGTACTTTCCCGGACAGTTCATTAGTGGGCGCATTTTAATCGAGCTGGAAGAAGACACTCCAGTCGTTGGTAAGTCGCGTTTTCAATAATTTGGCACTAATTCTAATGACCATGCAGCAGAACTTCCAGAAGTTTTTCTTTGGGATGATCGTTGCACCATGCACCAGTAACTATTGGTATGTACTCCAAATAAGTCCAAAATTAACCCAAATCTTACTACATGTATTGTATATGGGAAGCTATAAGGGTACATCAACATGTGCACACCAACACATTTCCATGTGAAGAAACTAAGGAAATCGCTAGCATAATCACTAAGGACGCTAGTTTTTTTAATTTAGCAAAAAAATGGGCGTTCAAGAATTATGTCATTACTTTTTCGCGATTTTCTCACGCTCCCATGTCAGCATTAGTCAACGTTTTCAGACCCTTGGCCCCAAATGATAATATTATCGAATTGAGCAAATTTTTTATTAAAATAAGATCAGAAATGATGACTTTTAGCCAATAATAACGTATTCGAACAGCTGTTAAAAAGAAATGCATTCTGGGGTGATACCGCATTATCAAATGTATTTTTTCAACGTATAAAGTCAGAAATTTCTCGGAAATGAGTGCTTCGTCAGTCCAAAAACGTTCAGTTCAACAACATGTTTCGCGAATTAAAGCTGTGTAGTCCTACAAAATTTCAGCTCTTGAGAACATCCGTAATTCGGTTAAAAAGATTTCACAAGAGTCGAAAACAGACAAGGATGAAACACGTTAAGTTAACACAGAGGTTGTAAAAAGTAATAATAAAATAGAATGCTACACAAAACCGTTATAGACAAAATGTTTTATAAAACTGGATCACAAATGATGGTTTAACCCAGTGTTTAAAATAAAAAACGATAGCAGCGTCATCATTTGGCCACTATCTCTACCCCACAGACAGTGACATAATACCTGAACGTCCCCAAATGTATTTCTAGTCGATCTTCCTTATAAATCAGATATTTCAAATTTGGTCGTGCCTCTGACAACTGATAGTTGCCTTTGACAGCAAACTTTTAGTACGTCTGTTCATAATATAGTGTAGTTCACGAATATAATAATTGTCAGCGATAAATGACAATAAACGTGACAATTTATGTAGGCATCGGTGTTGGTTAAATGTTAATGCAGTCAATTAGAAATGCTGCCAAGATATCGACAATTAATCTTCGCTGACATGTGTGTGAACTTGATTGAGAAGGCCGAGGTGTAAATAAATCAGTAAAATGCATTGGCATTTTTGGAAACTGCGGTAGAGACGTTTAATTTGTATAGGTGGATTGCAACTTATAAAAAATTATCGGAAATCTGAACCATTAAAGAAGCGTTGGCCTGTATTAATCAAAATTAGTTTGCGCTTCAATAAACAGGAACCCAACCTGTTATACTTTATCTTGGTTAAAGACCTGTCTGTCTTAAACAAGCCGATAAAAATTGATGGAAACCAGCACATTAAAAGCTCAATACACTCATATTCAGATTTTGTAATTTAGAAAAAAAAAAGGAATTAGAGGAAGGATTCTCTGTTAACCACTGAAGTGATATCAAGTATTTAACGACTGTATACATTAACATAGCATGTTCATTATTGGCATATTTAGAAAGCTATTGATTAAATTAAGCTTTCCAATAAATGAAATGCAGTTAATATTTTACATTTGAGATCAAATTTCTAAAGTCAGATAGGTTAGGAGCAGTAAGGATTACACTATTTTTACACCTAATTTTGAGACTGGGATGTTGGTGAATCATACTTTACCTATTGTGAAAAACAAAAACTAATACGTTAATTATAAACAAATGTCCGTCAGTCCGTGTGTGTGATGCACATTCGTCCACAAATAGTAATTCTGAGAAAAGTCAGGTTAGCAATGATCATGGATCCAATTAAATTACATTTAAAACAAATTCCTGTGCAACGACCATGAAAAGGAATGGCGGTATTCTGCTGATTTTTTTCTCGTTATTTTGGAATAAATTACAATTTTTTGGTCAGAAATATTGGGGTCACAAAATGGTGCCAAACTGAAATGCTGCAATTGTACTGCGTAGGCCATGCTATGAGTCTAGGGAGGGGAACTTTATTTAATGAGGCGTGAAGACGCATGTACTTATAGGCTTCTTTCCTAGATATACAGTAAGAAAGGAAGTCACTGTCCCCGTTGTGGATTTGTGTCACAAAAGACAACAATAATGAAAAATGTTACACAATGAGATTCTGAATATCTGCTTTCCTTTGACCTTAAAAGTACAGGTATGGATCTCGAAACAACCATGAAATGTGCTAATAAAAACGTATATTTCATACGAATTAATTTAACGTGATGTCACATTAGCATAAAATATGGTCGTAAAATACGCATGGAAAGTTTTATGCAAAACTTATGAATTGAAGAAAGTCAATTTCGTTCCAGTCACACTGTACAGTTGAGTTGAAACAACAGTTTCTGAAGTTGCAACGGACATTATCAATGTATTTTTTTGATGAAATCATTGTGCTGATATAAAATTAAACCTTTAGGCAAAATTCAGTTAATTTATTCGATCAGATCTATGCAGTTTGGAAGCAAAACAGCTAATCCTGTTGTGAGCAAACTAATTTTTATTACTGGTGGAACAGGTAACATTAGAAATCATTCAAGTTTTTTGTCTCTTTAATTTCTGCAGAGTTGTACACGTAATAACTTCCGAAAATTCCATGCAAATTTTATTTAGCCTTTATTTTTGCTATACTCGTCAGCTCCATCTAATTAAATTATACTTGATAGATTTGATTACAATGCCTAATGTCATTTTTCGATTGTTCTCAATATTACAGGTGTGTTCTTCCATGTCGTAGGAGAGGGTGTCGTCAAGTTTACAGATAAAAACAGAAACAAATTTAGCGACAAAGAAAATTACATCGATTTTAGAATGAAGTTATTAGGGGAACCAGGTAGGAATTTTGTTCAACATAAATACTGTAACCGTCACTTACGAAAATGTGCAACTAGTACTTTTTTTATAAATGATTGAAAATCTCTGATGTCCTATAGGTGCAATTAGCATGTTGATATTTATCTTGCAATTACATTTCAACACCAAAACGAATTTCGATACAAATATTATTTGTCAATTGGGGTTTAACTTTGTTAGCACGTGATTTGACAAATATTTTTGGGGAATTTGCTTGCCATCGTTTTCATAATCAACTAACTAAATAGGTCATGGCAAACTGTGTCTGTAGATTCACTTCGCCTCCTTGGTCACTCCACCCAACATTTGCATTAAACTCACAACAAACGTAGCATAAACAACGCCTTATACCCCCTTACTTGTACTGTATTTAAAAAGCATATTTGAGAGTTACACAATATATCATTAATGCAAGCAAAGCATGTAAATGACGCATAAACGCCAACTTTGAAACACTGTTCAGTTGTTTTTAGGTGGTACATTTTTGCCACTATTCACTACCAACGAAAAGTTTGTGAAATCCAATTTATTGCTTTTTTCGTAATGACCCGTTATGGATGGTAGGAAGATGCTTGCAAATTGTAAGAAATTTTAACAGCAATTTTGCAGTGGAAAAAATACTTTTGCATTTCATCATTTTAAAACACGCTCCAAATGGTGATGAAAGTTAAAATTGCACACGGTTTTCCACTCTGAAACCCATAAAACAAATATAAGCTGTCTTTGGTTTCCTGGTATAAAATCATAAATATTCCACCTGATTGCTTCTTCATGATCACCCCCGTTATTGATGGAGAGATCGATGATGCTTGCAAATTCCAAGAAAAGTTAACATCATTTTTGTAATGAAAAAATATACTTTTGCATTTCGTTGTTTTAAAACACACTCAAAAGGGTGAAGAAAGTTTAAATTGCACACGGACTCACAAAACTATTAGAAGCTGTTTTTTGGTGGATGTTTGTCTTTCTCATATAAAGGCATAAATAGCTGATGAATCCCCACAGAACGAAATCCAGAGTGAAAATTTTGCTTTAAATATTTCCAGATCAAAGAGTATGCGTCCTTTCACCAGGAATCCATTCCTTTCCCTTCAAATTGGGTCTGCCATTGGGATTGCCGTCGACATTTCTAGGAAAAAACTGCTGGGTTCAATATTTTTGCAAGGCTGCCGTAAAAGAGCCATCCGGGCTTGTGCACAAAAATCAACAGGTTTTCATCGTCATGAACCCGATCGACTTGAACCTGGAGCCCATTGAGCTAGCCGTAAGACTTTATCTCAACATTTGAAAGTAAAATGTTGCTTTTGCCAGAAATTCGAGTGAAGCAACCTTGTCTGGCATTTAATCGAGTGAACTTGTTTGCAAACAGGATCCATTTCATGGTGAAGTGGAACACAAGTTAGGAATGAAATGCTTAACAGGTGGGCCGGTGGTGTGCCGGGTACGCCTTGATCGAGGGGGCTACGTGCCAGGCGAAAACATAATTTTGAACGCCAGCATCCATAATCACAGCAAAATTGCCATAAAGCAAATTAAGGCAACTCTGACGGAGGTGAGTAATTATGGCATCTTGTTTTCAACATTTTTGGTGTAATCGAAACCTTTGTGAAGGTGGCTTGTTAAGTAACGCCTGTCCACCTTGCTGAAGGCAAATCTTTGGGGCCACCTGAAAGTTCAAAATGGGTGGATTTAATATGTAACCAGAGATACACCCCACCTCCAATGTTGTTTGGGTGTAGAACTCTCTCGTCTGCGTTGCATTTTAATGCTGTCGGCCGCTCACCATTTCTCTGAAAATCCCATAAATATGTCAAGAATTTCTAACGAATTTCTTTGCTGATGGCTACAATCTGCTCGATGTGACCACTGAATATCAAAGATAATGAAGTGGTGGTATAATTTACAAATTAGTCTGCAGGCCTTGATTCCCTTCGAGCAGTTTCGTAAAGGGGTTACAGCTTTTGGACATGTTCCCATTTTCGTTTATTCTCATCGAGTGGGTGGCCTAGGCAGGCCAATAAGGCAATTTTGTAATTGCTTGAAAACAAAGGTGGGGTTATTTCATTGTGGTTGCACTTCTCTATTGGCATATTTTGCGCATTTAATAAATGCCTCCTGAGAATGTTCACATCTTACATTTATGTTTTTTCCAGACTGTGCAGTTCACCGCAAAAAATAAAATTGGACATTCGGAAAGTCGGGAACTGGCTTCAATCGTGAGAGGAAAAATACCCCCTGGTGATTACGATGATTGGCATGATGAAATATTGACCATTCCTGCTCTGCCACCAACGAATCTGAGAGGATGCCACATTATCAATATCAATTATGACGTTTTTGTAAGTATTCAATCATTTATGAGTATTTCGCAATAGCACTACAGTAGAAGAACTTCAACAGAAATTAAATTTTTTTTCCAGATAATTGTGGAGCCAAAAGGAGCTCAAAAAACATTTAAGCTTCAATTGCCAATCGTGATGGCAACCTACCCATATCGAAATCCTGATGGTACTCTTCAGAAAAAGAGGGGAGCTCATTATCCACAAACCCTTCCTGTGTTTCGTTCTTGGCTCAATGGCGATATTTTAAAATAACTTTTGCTTCAGGCTATTTAAAGTGTTCATTGTTTGTATGCGTTGCATACTTTGTGAATAAGTTGCTGAATGGTCGTGAAAATTATGCCAACGACATTCGATATTTATTTATTGGTTTGACAGCAATATTTTGGGAGTTTTTAACTTGTGCCAAGATTGTAAACAATTTTAATTATTTGAAACGCTGTACAATATAAATGTCGTTAGGTAGGGGACAGCTCTTAAACGTATGATTAGCATTGCAGCTCAATATGGTTATAACACTGACATAACCAATATCTTACGCAGAGTCTGCAGATCAGTTGTACTGAAAATTTTAATCGTATATCCTACATAAAACGTGTGTACAGTCGCGAGTGTTTGTATTTTAGCGAAAAACGCTGACAACTGATAAAATTGTACAGAACCAGAATATATCATCTTTGCTATTTTAAACCATTAATATTCCTTACAAATAAACATTTGACTCCATAATCTGTTAACGTTTTACAATCTAAATTAAAATCAATTATAATGACATTTCAGTTGTTTACGAAGATTTTTTACGTGCGAGACCAACCCCAACATTAGGAATTGGAACCAGAACTGTAAAAAGTGGAGTTTAAAATACTAAAATAGCCACTCCGTTGGTTATTCACCGAGCCTTCAAATTCTCCACTGACCATGTACTTTAGTAGTGCTCTAGTATTCTTGTGAATTCATTACAGTTTTCAGGTAATTTGGTTTTCCCATCAGTAAACTCGCCCCACTTTCTGTTTACCTTGATCTAACCATATGAGTCGCACACTTTGGTCAGTTATCCTTGTAGTGCAAGGAGTACTTTTAATAAGGGTTCGCGGTGCATCTTTTTCCCGTTTTTAGCAATAATTATCAACAAACAATTAATATTATGTATAATCATCATGCAGATCTTTCCAAACCACCCTCGATAATCAACAAAGATATCTAAAGGCAATCACCAACGTACGCCTTGGGGGCCGTGCATATATTACGTAATGCAATTTCTGCCCTTTTTAGAGACCCACCCATCTCCGTAACACTTTGCAGACTATACCCACCCCTAGTGCCATATGTAAAAGGACCTATAGCGTATCATTTGTTATTGTTTCTGCAATATGTTACTTACTGCAATGTTTTTGGTTTAGACATCTCCACCAATCCATTTCAAATCTGAACTGCAGAGCTCAGAATAGAAAATTTATGTACATCAGCTACCGTAATGCTGTTGTCTATAACGGCATCACTGCGGTAGAATTTTCAAGATATCCTGGCCCTTGGAATATGATAATAACGCATGGAGCAAAACCCACGGATCCCCTGTAACAGTTCGTAGCACTTTCACGAAGACCCACCTACATGTACCCCTGGTGGGTTGCGTAATATTTACAAATGAGCATTTTTACATCGAAATCTGATGTAAATTTCCGAGTTTTCATTTTTCAAATTCCTATTTCCATTGATCAAGGGTCGATTTTGGCGCCCATGCATGGCAGTCAAAAAAAAGCTATGCTCATAGGCTACAAATTCTATACAAAAACTGGTCAATGCACTTCATTAATTCAAATTATTCGCAGATCTGACAACAGAAATCATGTTGGGAATGTAAAAAAAAAAAATAAAATTAGAGGAACATTGAATTCCATGCAAGATCGATAACGTAAAAATGAGAAAAAAAATATGCATACCCGCAATGACAATAATGTCTGATGATATGATGCGTCAGAGCGATTGATCCTGGCCAAATTATGCGAACAAAAACTGGTGAAAATATTTTGTAGACGCAACAAATACAAATACAGCTAGCAAACGTCCTGCTACTTTCGAACAAGCCTAGAGAACACATGTGTAATTTGAGCAGACGGTCGAACAAACTGACCAATGGCGCTAATGCTTATTGCGTTCAAATGCATGTGTGCAATTTTAAAATTGACTAATTCTAGAGTAGGCCTTTTTACTTACTAAATGCACGTACCTGAAGCACTTATTGCTTTGATAGCTTGATTGAAAAATTTGAAATTCAATTAAAAATTTTATCGAAAATATAACTAATATTCAGGAGGATATCTTCAAAGGCGCCATCGTAATAGTTGAAGCTGTATCCTACATAAGTAAAGTTTGACAAAATTCGAATTGTATGTCGATAAAATTGTATTTAAACAGACATGATTATAGACTGTTATAATATATATGTAATCCTCCATTCAAATGTCTTGTTCATACATAGTCAACATTTCTCAGCGTGTCATAGTTACATCATTCAATGTAGATTTGGCAATGGCAAAAATCAGGGTAAAAATCAAATACAAGGAATAAATGAATAATTAAGCTATGTGAGCTGACTGGATTATTTTTGATGTTGTGGCGAATAGGAATGAACAATAAAAATAAAAATAAATTAATGTACAACATTTGGCCAAGTTTCCAAAATCGAACATGGCATGATGCAGAGAGCTAGGATTTGTGCCAAGTGATAAGCATTCCCTATATATTCAACGAATATGCATCGAGGCATGAATGTAACGAAAAAATTGTTACGTCAAGTTCTGTACACTTTTGTTAGGCTCATACATAATTATTATATATCACGATTCCTTGCAAATTCGTTATAAAGCACAAAAAGGACAATTGGCTTTCATTTCATTCGTGTGTAAGTTGGGCAACAAACCCACAAAATCTTAAGTTTCGTAAAATAGCATGCCTCACTCAGTAACAATACTAACTTACTTTTTTGGTAAGTTGGGGTGACGCTGGTCATTCCGAAAGTTAAATTGGAATGATTTTTAAGTGTTGAATTTCTTCAACAGTCGTGCACTTTTTTATGCTGTGCAGAATATTATTAAAATTTGGAGAGAGAAAATGGAATACCAGTACGCCAAATTTTAGTAATTTTTATCGTTATTTTAAGGTCATGATATGGTAAATTGTCCTTGCATTTACATGAAATACAGAATGATTTCCAACGTTACAGAAATGCTTATTTATGTATCTTAAGCAGCTTCTTATAACAGCTCTGCAATTTTGGTTTTAACATTTCTTATTTTTTTTCAAACAATCTTTGGCTGGTGTATGAAATGTACCCATTGCTTTTAGAAGGCTTTATGAAAGGTGATCGCTATTAGTTTGTTCCCATGCTTGTACAGTATGTCACTTGACAAAGGCATATTGCAATATTTTCCAAGAGCTATAAATTTATAAATTGCTCAATTTAACAATGACATTTAAATCATGGAAAATATTTGAACGACATTATACTGGGTATCGCTGCATAAAAAGCACTGCTTGAAATGCAACTGTTTTGCAGTAAATAAGAAATTACGGGTAAGCAGTGGTGGAAAAGGAGAAGTAGGTTATGGTACCTTCGGGAAAAGAGAAATCATGCCTTTTCCTCTTTGAATTTTTATATGCATCCAAATTTATGATTTTCATACTCGTTTGATTTCAATTTATACATTTAAATGTGCTTGAAATGCCTCACATTGCGTGGATTCAGAGGTCGATATTGCAAGAATGTATATCGTTAAATATACAAGACATGGTTGGTTTAAGCTTCTAAAGTAAAAAGCAATTATTACAAAAATCGAATAAATTTTATGCTTATCGTCTTGTCAATGACAAATGTTGATGGGCACACCATATTTGCTTATTACTAAATAACAATGCGGTCACGAATTTTTAACTTCCAAGTTCAAGTGCAATAGCCATAACTTTGAAATTCTCACATACTTAGCAAGAAACCCCAGGGATGTCATAGGAATAGTCACTGGCTTGACTAGCTGTCTAGGAAGTTTTAAATAAACGACAATTCTGCACTCGATTATAATGAGTATGATTTAAATGCAATTACTAATAAACAAAGCTTTTGTCGTTTATCATCGAGTTGCAAACAGTCAGGAGTTTGCAGTTATCATGAGTAATGAGACTCGTGAAGGGTACCTGCTTCCTTACACATGAAATCATATGTACAATGGTGCTTCTTGGCCTGTGAGTAAGCGAAACATTGAAGTGGGCATCGTTTTCATGTGAATCTGAGTAAAATTGAAAACAGTATTAAATTTCAAAATGCCATCTGCCTCTTGAACAATAAAAGATAAATAGATGGTCTTTCAATTAAAAAAATCATTGCTATGTGAAATTATAAATTTTCAATCCAAGAATTACCTCTCCAACTGAGGTTGCCAAGAGATTCACAATCCTCTCATGGGGTACTGCAACTACGCTTTGTCCATTTATTTCAATAATCCTATGACCGACTCTTACGCCACCCCGTTCTGCAATTCCCCCTCTTAATAAACTGCATATCTAGAAAGAAAAGATTATTTTCTTAGAATTGTGCCACTCATCACTAGCAAAACTGAGAACGAGAAGGGATGCTTTTTACCACTCCATTTTGTACACTAAATCCTAGTTGGTATTTAGTATCCGGCCGCTTTATTTTTACTTCAACAACTGGGGCACAAGGAACAACAGTTAACTTCACTACAGTCTGATTCTTTGTATTCTGTGGAGGAATAATTTTCCAAATATTATTAATAATGTGTCCCATTGGCAAAACGGTTCTGCCAATTGTTGGAGTTCTTTACTTTAATGTAATGCTGGCATGTAGATAAAGGCAATCCTACTAAACTGATGCCATTAATTGCAATAATTTGATCTCCGATATTAAGTTGACCGCACCGAGCAGCTGCACCACTAGGCGATAGATTGGCAATGACTACCGTTGGCAGCATAGAACCCCATCCAGATTCAACAATGACTACACCAAATATTTCGTTCTTAAACTTTGGAACAATAACCTGCAAAGGAACAGATTTTTTCATTTCCAGTCATTCCGAAGGTAATTAAGTCTGCAACAAAATAAATTAATGCACACACTTCTTTTTGCATCTCCTTTTTAGCAAACATTTCTAATTCGTCCCCGAAAATTTCTTGCGAATTAAGTACTTCCTGATAGTCCATCTCTTTCACAAAACTGTGATCTTCAATGCCATTGGCTTTTAGGAACTCCATGTATGCTACCTGGAATGCTTGTCCAATGGATTGTGCAATAAACTGAGCCTAATTGAAGGAAATATAACATGTTAACCATATTATATAACGTGCGGCAATAATAACAATAATAATAATAATATTAAAATCGAGCACTCTAGCAAAACAAACGATGACAAATATACTCACTTCTTCTGATTCAAATACATGGCAAATCATTTTAGGAGTTCGTCTCATTTTGGGTTCTGGGTCTTCTCCAGGATTCAGAACCCTTCGCCGAGCCATAAGAACAACCAAATCGCCAATATCAGCAATGTACGAAATCGTACGCAATGCATGATCCATCATAATCTCCTTTGAAATTGTCCATAAAAATTTAAATATTAAGATAAAATAATCACATTTTCCTCTGCAAGTCCCCAAATCAGTAATTGTATTTAAATTGAAGTTACCTTTAAATCGGTATTAAGTACCATAATCTTTTCTGTAGAAATAAATAAGTCCACTTCTGTGCTTGGCTGAGTTTCACCCTCTGGAGCCTAAGCAACAAAATGTTAAATTATGAAGTAAAAAATAATTTATAATTACATTTGATTTTTAACAAAGAACAATTAACTTAGCATTTTGCATTAATAGCAAAGCACTCACCAGAGACTATAAATACAGTGAATGCACAAAAAAGACAAGGAAGATTAGGATACAAGGAATGTGAAGTACAGAAATGCCACATCATAGTTTGATTAAAACAGCATTCAAAAGCAGATAGCCAAGAAATTGGAATGTATGACATTTTCTAAATAGTCTCTAAGATGATCATAACATGTAATATTTTCGCACAAGTATTATTTTTCCAAATTCATAGAGCAAGATTTTTTTCCAAATTTCATTTCCAATATCGGTAATAAATAATATTTATGATTATAGAACTAGTTTTAGACAACGTCGTAGTTTTTGTAAACAATAAAACACAAAACTAAAAACGACTAGATAAAAATCACCTAGCGAAGTTTTCAAGATGAACTAGTGTTTATCAGAATAAATATCATTTTCATTTTGCATATTGGACCATTGAAGTCAAATTTCAACAACTGACACCAAAGAACTAAAGAACTATGAGAATTCATAACCGATATACACTCGAAGAAAAACCTGACTAATTTATAATTCAAGCCTGAAAAATAATGTTATACATGTATGTCGACGAACCCTAGCTTAAGAGCCATTCCCATTTTTCTTGGGATGTCAAATAATGATTTTTGTGTATGCCTTTATAATGTAATTACGGACAAGGTTTACCTTTATTCGACTAACAGCTTCCTCAGCCTGCATCATACGTGTTGCTTTCGTGGGTTGCCCTTCACATACTAGTTGCGTTGAACCCAAGTATCTTGCACGAAATAGAACTCCTTCAATTAGAACTGCGGGTTCATGAATCAAAACTGCAATTCAAATAATAAACATTAGCCCTACTAATATTTTGTAGTGATAGAAGAACAGAGAAATGGCAACAGCATTCACGATGAATTGTGAAAACACGCTGCAATAATTGCAAAGCCATTCCAAAAACAGCCTTTATTGGCCAACTATTGTAGAAATCTCAAAAAAAATATATTGACACCTGTAGCATTACGGAACAATCCAGGTTTGATATGAAATAGAATTATCAGTAGCTAAAAGCATGCTTGTTAAATTTCCATCGTTAAATAAATTTATGTACGATGCATTTACGTATCTGTTACATTAAATGTTAGCTGTTCAAAAATACAGAAGCACACATGCTGAAAGTTGCAGAAAAAAACGCCACTTTTTGAAAAGTAGCTGTGAACATTGTGTTTGAACAGATACTGGGATCAACCTTTTCATAATATCATTGTTATTGCTTGAAACATATTTCGCAAAATCAAACTTATTTATTCCGCAGATAAATTTGTCCATCAACACGCAACCAGTCTTTCACGAAATTAGCAATGACTGCACTTATGCAAACATGCAATTTCCTTGTTGTTTCGAAAATAAACCATGCAAGTGCAGTTTGTGGCATAAACAAGAAAAAATCAACAGACATTCAGATATCCGAAAAAGTAAACGAGTTTTTGGCTCGCTTTCAAAAGACTGACAACCCTATGCTGTCACTGTTTAATAAGTCAGTGGCATCATAAGCTCATCTTGTGAGAAAAAAGCCCCGATAAACAGATTGTTGTTTATCATTCCGAAAAAAATGTACCATGCTTCAAAGTATGCGTTCACTGTGATCAGGCAGATTTGAAAAGGCAACTCACCCAACCACCAAAGTAGTCATCAGTAACCAAAGAAAACGGAAGAAGACAAAATGTAAAGAAATTTTAAAATTGAAGGAGGTGAAGTAATTCAAAGAAAAGAATGCCCTAACAGCTAATGTCTACATTATTACGTGAGTGTGCAAATAATCACGAGATACTGTATGCCCAAAAGATAGTGCACATAAAAATGTGAAGTTTACCATAATTACCATTTAAAGAGTGATCAATAGAACAGAAAACGGTGCAATAGGTAAATCAAATGTTCTATAACAACGAAATCTAAACAAGCAAGTCTGCACTATAGAGCCATGAAAGGTGATTGCATAAGGACTGAAAATTCGTTAGAGCTTGAAAGAAGATGAAATTGATTTGTGCAAGACACCCAATGTCAAATATGCCTTTGCAAAAAGGTATAGCGTGATGATATTATTTGCAGACAGTAGAATGGTTACACATATTGGCATTTGCCCAATTTATGACAGTGGTATATAATCATCGCAGGGCGTAACTCAAAAAACAACTGAAAACATCATTTATTGTTAGCTACCACGTTATGATTAACATTGTAGATGGCACAAAAAAACTCGGTGTTATACGTTTAAATATAAAACCCTGACTAAAATGATGCAGAATTCTTACCTTCTTTCGTTCTTCCTTTCTTTTTTTGAGCTTCCTTCTCCTAAAAAAAAATAAAAATTAATTCTGAAGTTTATCCAATAAATGCAATCAATAACGCTGAAATCAAAATCTGAAATGGACTACTAGTCACACGACGAGCCTTCGAAGTGGACCAGATATTATTAGCCTACATCAGATTAACCAAAGTATTACCAGAAACAAACATGACGCCTTTTTTTAGTTTCGGTCGGAGATAAATGTCACCAGACTCAGGTACAAAAGCGACAACAACAGCTTCGTGTAGCTCTATCTCATGGATGGGTGGGTACAATTGTATGCCGAAGTATAATAAACTGGGTTTAGATGTTTCTGGAAATGCTGTACTCACCAGCCATCAAAGTTAATTAGTAAATGGGTTTACAATGAATTCAGGAAGGTGCCAAAGTATGCCTCTGGGACAGTAAAAATGGTTATGCAAAGAACCTGGCATTGTTATGTGTGTAGACTTTCCATTAGGGACATAGGGCGTTCATCCGAAATGGGCAGTTTAATGTGAAAGTAAAATCCTGAAAATGATATTTTTATAAATGTGCATCATTGTATGCGAAAACATTTTCATAACATACTAGGCGCGGAAGAATTTATTACTGGGGTCATTCAAGGTTTACCAAATGTTTAATTTTCACTTTTTCAGTCAATTGCAAATTGAACTTAATAGTAAAAATCATTTAGAGAATTTAATTAAAGTTGCACGGTTTGCAACTCTAATCAAAGCCTTATTTTCTGTTTTTTTTAATTCCATAAGCATATACGAACAATAATTTAATGAACTTTCAGGTAAAACGCATATGCTATGACCTGCCTTTAAAATAAAGAGCAACGATAGAAAGCCAGAAAATCCCTTGATATTCGGTACTGCAGAAATACCAATTTGAAAACCACACTGTCGGACAGCTATAATGAGGTAGTGGCTTGTAAACAGTCATAAAACACCGTTAATTAATACAGTCTATGATAGACATTTATATGACATAACTGCCACACAGGAAAACTATACACTAGTTACATATATGACGTAGGCTACAGCATTTTGAAAATAAGTATTTTTTTCGAAAAGCTTTTGCTCATCCGGTAATGATTTTTCAGAATTGCAATAAATTCAATTTTGGTAATCTCTATCGGTAACTCCTCCATTGAATAAACGAACTTCAGTGTCATAAACTATAGAGTTCTGTTTGGACGTGTACAATGTTTATGTGAAATTCAATAAACTTCATAACGGCAGCTCAGAATGGAACAAGGGTATTTTACAGTATATCGCATACTGTATATTCATTGTTGGTACTCTTATTTTTCATTATTTTCGAAGGTCGAAATACGAAACATCGTCCCAGTGTTCAAAATTTGAAAAGGCCCTTTCAGCAGAGGTAGTTTCTAAACTGATCTTCCTACTGCAGTATAATACAGGTCGAATTGCTCACATTGAAAAAGTTGTAGCAGAAAGGTATAAAAATGCAATTCCAGGTGATATTAATATCTAAAGCAGGTGTGAAAATCAATACCAATTCATTAGGCACTACGTGTACATGTAGTTATACAAAAACAGCCAAATGACAAAAATGCTACACGTAATAAATACGTAAACAGTTTTATTTATTCAAAAGGTAATCGGGCAAAGTTGAATAACCTGGGAATGACTGCCCTTTTATTCCATTAGAAATTTAGTGGACTCGACTATCTGGAACCCTTTTTTAATTACAACAGAGCGAAAACAAATATCTCATTTTTTTTTAATAAAAAAAGGAACACATGACTGCACTTGTATTTGCATATTTCCTTTCATTTTACTGATCATGGAAAATATCATAAACCAATTTTCTGCGAAACTTCCAAATTTGTTTTAAAGTCGACATTTCCAACGACTTTTTGGGATAGAAACCAAAAATCCTAAATTACAAATATTAATTATTTACATGTTTAAGTCGATTCATTCATTCATTCATTGAATCAAATTCCGTAAAAAAAGATCACAAACTTCAATTGCTTTCACAAAATCGTGATTAGGCCTACTTGTTCAGCATAAATACAGCAAAAAAAACGAGTGTCTGGAATGGCTAGTATAATATTTTAAGTTTACTGCAAATTTAAGCAACATACTGCTAAACCAACAACAAGCAGGGTTCAAACTGGCTCAGCCAATTAACTAATGTCAAACTTAAAAACAAACATGTTATCACCATTTCTAGAAAACTGCTCCAACTTTACCCGGATAATTAATGCTAGGAAATCAGTTGCTGCATAACGTCCTGGCTGCGACTATGATGTTGCAATAGGCCACAGGAAGTGTACTTGCTTTGTAATTCTTGGACATCATTGCGTCCGACCAATTCAACCGCTAAAAATGCCCAGCTTCGGTTTCTAAGTACAGTGTACTCCAAACTTCGAAGAAACAGACTTTTTTACCACACTAAAATAGATTGCAGCCAAAAATGCGCAACAACACGAGGGCTGTTCAAAGAATCCAATGTTAATTGCGCTTGACGAGTGACTCTAACCAAACCTTTTGACATGGACATTGGACATGAGCTTTCATATATTGGGAAACGTATGGGGACAGGGTCAGAAAGTAGCACAATATATTTGGTCTCTTCTTCGTTTTAGTACAGTACAAAGCCCATTTCCTTTCAGTGTCGAAGAACGGCTGGTTCCTTAGGCCACAACTGATAATTAACAGGCAAGTATTAAAAGTCATGAACCTTAAAAGTTAACCAGCTGTTATACCTTACTGGAAAAGTTACCCCCCGACCTAATTGCAAACAGTGCAAACCAAGTACAATTTCCTTTGACAAAACTTTCATCAACTTTGCTATATACTGTTCTCATTGAGATAAAATTAGCATTATTATTCGTGGTAAATTACTGAATTTACAGGAATAGCACGTTTGTAAAGAGTTTTGCCATCGAGCACCATCGTTTCAGTGACAAAACTGCCAATTCTGTGGAAACTACGCAGGGTATCTACACATAATTTGCTATTGCAAATTCCATGCCTTTTCAATTACTTTTTCATGACATCCAAAAATTGCCAATGCCTATTAGAATATTTATGGGGCTATTTAAGTTTTTTTGGTCAACACAAAAGTGTCAAGTGATATTCAGTCTCATCCTCAACCAAAGTGACGACATGATTATTGGTGAAAAAATCCACAGGCGAAATTTTTTTGCAAAATTGGATGAGAGAATGAATTTTAAATCAAATTTTTATTTTATGAATAAATCAAAGGCAAATATTCCATGACCCTGATATAAATTTCATGACTTTTCCAAGGCCTCCATGAACGGTAGACACCCTTCTATGGAATTCCAAGATATACATGTGATGGTGTTGTTTTTTGGAAGAAATCATTTCGCATGACATGTACCAGAAATTGACAATTCTGAGTTGTGTTGCAATTCTTAAGTGGGGGTGTGAAAAGTGAAGTGAACATGCAGATAAATATTTTGCTTGACATGTGAGATCCAGAAAATACCTCATAATTCCAAATAAGAGAACCTAGCAGAAGTTAGTTTCAAACAATTTCTCCCACAAAAGATAGAAGAATTTTTGCAAAAATACAAAAGCGAACCCAATCATTTGATTGAACCAAAATATTCATCTGCTTACCAAACAACGTGAGCAAGTACAATCTGGTAAAGCAGTTGAGGAGTAGCGTTTCTTGGGCACAGGATTTCCATTTTCAGCATCCAAATCTGATTTGTTTTCTTTCTGTCTTGTCAAATCGTTTTCGTACGTTATAACGAGATAGGAATTTCTGCATTGTCTGGCTTCTGACACGTTGCAGTCCATGTTACCGTTGAACTGTCCTATTTCACTGGCTCCCATCTGGTCGATTGAAACTCGCCAGTTAGAAGTAAAGACTTTTCCGTTCAATTTTTTCAATTAACTCAATAAGTGACTGACATTAAATTTTCGCAAACGTAAGGGCAGTTTCTCCACCATGGTCATTGCAGAAGGAATAAGCTTATTCTGCTTATAAGTACATGGCCTGACGAGGCTGAAGGCTACCAAGTCGTCCCCACGTTCTTTGACTCTTTCAATTTCAATTTGCGCCCTCTGTTAATAAACGTCAAGCCACATACATCACAGTATGATAATAAAAAACGTTGCATGGCGGCGAGCACATGTGTGCAAATAGTTGTCCGTGGCAAACATGTGAGTTTCCTTCAAATACGACTTCCACATGATGCGGATCGTACCATTCAGTGCAGAATATGTGCTGGTAGGTAGATCAGGTACAGGAATGATCGATAATATCAAATGTGGATTGTGGGCCAATGTAAATGCATTGAACGGGCTGTTTCCAACTGTTGTTAGCTTGTATGAGGTTAATTCATAGTTGTTATATTGGTAAATTACAAAGTGCATATCTGGCAACATCAATTTTATTTTTACAAATTTCAAAACCCTTTGAAATAGATTTAAATTGAATATCATTTAAATCTGTTTCAGAGGATTTTTTAAACGGTTTTCAAAGCTTTTTTTGAAGTTCAATTTTAAATTTTTTATGATGGAAATAATTTAAAATTGAACTCCAAATGAAATTGTTCAATTTTAATCTCTTTCGGTATTCAACATCCAAAGTTATTCTTTTAGGTCACACAGGGAGGACAATATTTTATCATCATACAGGGTGCGGCTGAATTGGTTAGACGATTTAAATTTGGCGCTGTGTCAACAATTTAGTAGGTAGTTAGCCAAAACACACACTGTTGTGTACAGGGGTTAACAGCATTTGAATTTATATTGTAAAATTAGTATATTAGGATTTTTTGGGCCTACTTTTTGAAAAATACAAAACCTGTAAGTCGATTATGGTAACGTCGATTGATCAAGGTGGGAAAGACTGCAACGTAAAAATGAACATTTGAATTCATTTTCGTCGTTTAATCGTCTAATTTATTCTTTCCCCACGCTGATCTGATGTCACCGAAAGATTGCCCAGTAGCATGTTAAAAGTTTCGCACGACAAACTAAACGCTATTAGCCCTTCTACACATTGGTGTGTGTTTTGGCTAGCTATCTACTAAAATATGGCAGCAGCACCAAATTTAAATCGTTTAGCCAATACAGCTGCACCCTGTACTTGAGACTTGTCATTGAATTCAAAATAAGATGATATGTGTTCGTTTTTTATTTTAATTCTAACTCAGAGAAAGTTTTTTTTTTTTGTTTTCATTTGAATTTTTTTTCTTATTGCAAGGCATTCAATTCTTGGAGTTACATTTTCTTCACCTGCTACAAACTATATGTATCTACACCACCCTAAAGCTTTCTCAACTTAGTTTAATCTGTTTTCATGAGAAAATGGGTTTTTCTACACGCCTGTTTGTTGTCAAAGGAGTACCCCATACTGCAAAATTTTTACTTTACACTGTAGTCCCAAAGAATTAATGGTTGGATATGTCACAACAGGGGGTTTATGTGACCATTTTCGATTGAAGTCAAGTAAATTACATTAACTGATGCAGGTCTGCATTCATTTATTTCTCATAAATTCGCTTTTAGATAAATAAACCAGATTAATAGTTGTTCAAATGTTATTTCTACACATTTCAATGTCACAGGACTGGCTCCCCAACTGATTTCAAATGTAATATTTTTAAGAACATATTTTAGCTTTCCCACTTTGCATCATTCAAAAATGATGCCATTTTATATTATCCCCCAATTCAGGAACTTAATTGGTTATTTCATTCAAAGCACTTCAGCCTTGTTTAATATGACTTTATTTGATATTAATAATTAACCAAATATATTTATTACGTCGCTACTTCAAAAAAAGAAATAATGAAAAAACTAAGTAATGATCACCTTACCTTATCATCAAAAAAGGTGTTCTCTTCAGTTCTTTGTTTTCCAAGTAATCTGTCAGTTTCTTGATCAGTGTCGCATTCATCTAAAAATGTAACCATAAATTAATTAATGTCATAACAATAGACATTTTTAAAAACCCAAATATTTGCAAATGCAACGGATATAGAGTGCAGATTATCAATCCAGGTTAGTCATTTTGCTGCAGCGTGGCCAAGAAGCCCATTTCCCAGATCAGATAATATATTTTTGACTTCTCATCTACCTGTATGATAGTTGCTTTAACTTATCAAGTATTTGATTTTTAAACTAATGTCCTGTCAACATAAACAGACAATATTCTTTGGCAATTTTGGATACAATGACATAACTGTTATATCATCTATTGGAATAGATAAAGAACTATAGTAATTACCCATCTTCATAGCCAAATAATCGAGAGCACACTTGTTTTATTAATAATAAACTTAGTTCGTTGTTGTTTATGGGAAAATCCCTTTGATCAACTCTAACTATGGTACAAGAGAGCAAATCAGCACACCTTCTTCATGTCCATCTTCATGTTTATCTTTTTTAATCTCTCTCTCCGACTGTTCGCCCACATCTTGGCAAGTCACCGACTTATATGAAGGCCTTAAAGACAAACAAATGATAAGAAATGGATGTTAGTTTTCCGTTCAGGTACCCCGTTAGTGAAACATCAATTTTTCATTAAAATGTAGTATTTTAATCACAAAATATTGTTTGTGAATGTCAACTCACAGTGAAACGTTTGTAATCTATGACATACACTAAGCAAATATTGCACACCAGCCAGTGCAACTGACGTACACGTATATAGGCGTACGAATCAGTTTGCTTTTACAAGCAATTTTTAGTATAAATATACATGTAGCAAATTTGTGCAATGCTGACATAGCCAGCTACCCGTCCGACATCTGCAGAAACCACAGAAAAATGTTAACCACCTTCCTGCTGTCGTTATCAATATCAGCGTGAGAACTGCCGCAAACTGGAATTATCTACATGTAGGAATTTACCTTAAAACCCAAATGGGCTTGTCTTCCCCTTCGGGCTTCTCCATTGGAGGAGACTTCAAAGTGATCGTCTTTGTCTTCCTAATGGCTTGCTTAATTTCATTAATGGCTTTGGTAACTGTCTCGCTCTGTTCGGCAGACTCTGAGAATGACGCCCTGTGAGGAAGTGGTGCGGGAGGCGGTGGTGTGCCGTGCAATATCTGACCTGAAAATGATCGCAAATTGTAATGAAATCACATCAATTCAAGAGATCCGATTGCATGCACGCTGGAACGGAGAATCAAAGTGCTAACCAAGGGGGTCCAGCTGCTCCAATTCCGCGCCCACGTCTTGCGGCGGTGTGGTTGTTCCATCGTAGCGCCTGAGGTACTCCTCCACCTCCCTATAGTCCACTGGGCTGGGCTGCACATGAGGCTGTTGGAAATGCTGATGATTACGGTGATGATCGTGCTTCTGCTGCTTGTGCGTCCTCCTCGCAATTTCTTTTTCGATTTCTGATATTTGCTTCCGCATCATACGCGTGGCTAAACTTCCTTCGTACACTTCTCCTTCGCTGTCACACTCCTCGCCGTCAACCCCGACAGTCTTTTCGCCCTCGCTGGTGTGACCGCTAGAAAGCCCGTCTTCTAACACCGGCATGCTGCTGTATTGCCTATTGCTGGAATGTAAACTCCCCTCGTTTTCCATCGAAACTTCACTTTCCACGTCATTGCTGTCGCACTCTGTCGTTTCTGGCGACAGGGTGAAATTACGACTCTGCCCGACCTGCTCTCCAATTTCGGTTTCCCCGAGGTCCTCTGTGTCCGGGTTGGTACTTACAGTTTCGCCATCATGGTCTACTAGTTGCAGATGAGAACGCGGGCAGTCCATGTTGAAGCTGAAAACGTTTTCCTGACTGAGTGTCGAGCCCCGTTTTCCAGCAGCAAGACTGTCCATGAGGGTGTCCATCACTGAAATGTGAGAATTAGCCAAAAAATGTTCCCGCAAATGCTGCATTCTATCGAACTGTCTTCTCTTGGGGCTGTCTTCAGCCTCTGGAATGTACGATTGAGCCAAACGGCGACCGACGTAGGAATTTCCTGTGTTCACGCGGTATAATCTATATTCTAGCTCGCTGAACTCTTCGGCGGTCAGCGTCCCACCTTCCTTCAGCCTCGCGCAAAGGCCATCCTGGAGGTAAAACTCTTCCAAGACCTTCCGTGTTTCGGACTCTTCGTACTGATAATTGTAATCTGATAAGGGAAAGGGCAGGTTAATACAATCCGGCACAGCGTGCGCCTCCTCGTCATCACAGTTTGCATTTTTGGAAATAGTTTTGGAATCTTCGACAACGACAGCTTCCGAATGAAATCCGCCATTCGTGCTTCCCTCGTTCAGCTTTGCAACGTCACTAACCTGAGAGCTAAAATTGGTTACGATTAAGCTATTGGTAGCTGGGGCGTCTAATACTACACTTTCGTTACTAGTAGCTATCCTTTGGGGATGTCCCGGCCGCGGGCCGTATCTGCGAGGCGAGCCTTCGTACTGGGCAATGGGCAAGCTGCCGATCAACCTCGCGACTGATTTTCTGTCCGGGGACGACTGAACAGACTCGGTGTCCATGTCTTCGGAGCTCGATGGACACAGATCCCGATCGGGAGTGTGCATGCAAATGTCGCCGCTGCTATCGACATCTCGCTTTGTCTTTAAATCATTGACGGCAAGCCCTTTGCCACCGACGGAACTCGGACTAGATGCTCCCTCCTGAGATGAACCACCATCTTCCCTTTCTGACATAAAGTCCTCCGAATTGACTGCTTCTGTGCTGATATTTAACCGTTTTATGTCGCGATAGCCGCTGCCTTGATTTTCTAGGAAAGACGAAATGGCATCCGACCCATCCTTCATGGAGGCGCTTTGCACATGCAAGACCGTGTCTTGTCTGCCACCATCCACGCCATCCGCTTGGTCCACCCAATCCCCGATATCGTCGTAAACAACTTCCGCAGTGCCGCACATCACCGTTTCATAAATAAACATGCCGCTGCGCTGACCCTTCAACACAAATGTTTCTTTTTGAGACTGTCTGCTGTTGTGCTCACTGGTCAGGTGCATGATATCCCTGTCTCCTGAAGGCGATCGCACGCTCGCGACTCCGGTTGGTCCACACAGGCTGGTTTCTTTCTTCATTTCATCTGAATCGCATAGAACTTTGTTTTGGGAGTTCCAATGGTGGGCCCGGTCGTACTCGGCCCAGCCACTGACCCCCACGTTTGGTTGGCATTGCGATTCACCGCTGGAATGTCTAGTCACCGATTTGATGTGATACCTGCTAAGCTGTTCGTCGTAAAGCACCTCTCCGCTGTGACGTTTCAGCTCCCTGTCCGAAGGGCGGTGATACAGCATCTCGTCGCTGAAACGTTTCTTGGATGGTCGGCTCTTGCTAGACGAAAACACCTCCCGGCCACCAGCTATTTCTATACGGCTTTCCCTAAGCTTGAACTCCTCTCGAGCAGAAGGCACCCTGTAGCCGACGTCTAAGGAGTCGTCATAAACAACATCTCCCGGAAAGGCATTCTGTTGCTGTTTCACCGATACCGAAATTTTGTTGTGACCATTACGATCCATGATGTAATGGTCGTAGGCGCTGACGACTGAATTGTCGCCTTCCAACGCTTTATAGGAATACGAAATGTCAGTTTCAAGCTCGCTTCTGTAATTGCCACTCTTGTTGTCGTTATCCAAGAAATTTACTCCTCGGTTTGACAGATTGTGAGTGCCATTGTTCAGCTCTAAGTCACGTGGCAATGATCTCTCATTCTGGTTAGCTTGCACTAGAGAGTTGCTGGTTGCTTCCATGTAGCACTGATGTCGTAACAGAGTGGAAGCTGAAGCTGATTTAACTTTGTTTTCATTGGTGCCGCAGTAAAAGTCGATCCCGATGAGGCGAGCGGCGTTACTGTTCAGGCTGACGTATCTTTCGACTTCGTGGATTTTGTTTAAGTTAACATCGTTGCCACCTTTGGGTTTGCACTTTGGAAACAGCTTTTTAATGTCCTCGTTGTCACTCCCGTCATTGATTAAATTGTCCAAAATGTCGGTCATGCTGTGGAAATCCCTCTTGCGTGAGGTGTTCACAGGCCACGTCCCAGACAAGAAAAGGCACTGCGTTCTTAAGGCAGCATATCACACTAAAATGACAATCAGGTCGCCATCCATCTCCAAATGACTAGTCTGTAAGAAAATAACAAACAGGTAAATTATCAAACTAATTATAACAGCTATTTTATGCAATCAGGAAAATCAAATGGCAGGGCTCCCACAACTATTGTAACAAAATCCCCGGACTTCCTTCGGATTTCCAGGTTAATTTTTATTTTCCCCTGACCTTTGGTTTCCCCATCGACCAATATCAAGTAAAAAAAATTGCACTTGAATATAACTAGCTGGCAAGCAATACAGAGGTAGAATCTATAGGAAATAAAGGGGGGAAGGGCCCTAATTACACATGATGAATTTTTAGCCACAATTACCAAAAAATAATGGATTTTAATGTATGGGGAATATATTACCATACAAAATTTGTTTAGGAAATGACAGTGAAGTCGCTCAAAGCTGTACTTCAAAAGGGGGTGTCAATAATAAAAAATAATTGTAATTGAAATTGACTAATTGATGTGCGCGTGTGCATATGGCTACTAAAACCTTAAAAACCGGTTTTGGTAATCATTGCGTATGCGCACACCAATTAGTCAATTTTAATTACAATTTTTTTTTAGGATTGACACCTCCTATTGTCTTCAAATTTCAATACCGTATCTCTGAATGTGCTCTTTTTCTGGAATCCTGCTATTGCACTGACTAAAATTTCGGAGGAAAACTCATTATTACAGCAGAAAAGAATTTCCAATTAATCTAAAATCTTCACTTCACTGCAAGTTACACTTGATGATTTTTTTCATCAACGACAAAAAGATGGTCTAGGTAAAACCTTGGCATAGATACTGTTATGCATTCACCACGCACAGAATTCTAATCAAAGCGATGCAATCGAGAAATTTAAATCATTTCGCAAAAGCACAAATGAACGCAGCAGAGCTATCACTAAGTCAAATAAAAATTGTATATAAACTACATCTATATACCCCGTTCTCTATTTTATATCCTCACACGTCACAAAAGCTATAAATATTATTAATCCGTTTAGAGGCAGGAACTTCCTGCTGTATAATTTATAATCCATTCCCCCGCAGAATTCGTTATTTCATACGCTGGTTGCATCAACGTTGAAACGACCTGAATAATACTGTTTGAAATATCTCTCTTGCCTGATCTTTCACATAAAGATTTCACATTTCATTCGGACGATCTTTCGAGTATGGCAGTGATAAAAAATTCAAATGAACTCATAAACATATTTATCAACCCGTATTCCATGGTGTAAATGAGAAAAACTCGAGTACTAAAACTGTTTCTTAGATCAACCACGTTCATTTACAAACAGAAGATGCAACACACATTACAGTACCTTAGTCTGTTTTCTTTCTACGACATTTTTTTTCAAGATATTCAACATCTAGACCCATGAACAATGTGGTCAGAACAACAAAAAATTGTTAAATGGCAGCCATACACCAGCCTAGTCTTCAAGTTTTTTATACAGTTATTATAATTCAAGTCATGAATGCTCTCTGTACCTGCTGCTGCCTTTTAAATTGCTTCAATTAGCCACTAACCCAATAGCATTCCATGCCCATGAGCTGATGTCAGAAATTAGATACTAAGCCAACTTGGTTCAAAAATTCATTTACTCAGCCTTTAATGTTGTCCACAGCATATTTAATGGACGGTGCTGAACAAACGTCTATTTTATTTCCCCAACTCCCCAAGAAAGCGGCTTAGTTATAAATATTCCTCCTTTAGCACAATATCT
Organism: Kryphioiulus occultus; assembly: GCA_034687865.1. NCBI lineage: Eukaryota > Metazoa > Arthropoda > Diplopoda > Julida > Julidae > Kryphioiulus > Kryphioiulus occultus. The sequence continues at coordinate 11,909 of JAQGAF010000909.1, read as the reverse complement.
AATGTAGGTGCACCATCACAGTCAATAATATATTCTCAGCAAGATCCTCATTGTTGGAGCAAGGCTATTCATAGAAAAGGTTTCATCATATACACAGCTATAATGGTCTATTATTTCGCATGATATGTCATCTACCATGTTCTGTCATATTTAGGGCATCTAAAGTCAGAGCAGCCACACATTCTATGCTTAAAACAAATGATAATGCATTTCCCGCTATGGAAATGAGAATTCCATCCTAGAACAAGATGAATCTCGTAGTTATACACTGATATACAGTAGGTATACATTTTTTATTTGTCAAGGGTAAACAAGGTCTATTCCCCTTTAATTCGGCTGACATTAACCCACTTCTGTAATTAATATTCCGTGGCAATGCTTAACTTCCAGAAAGTTCTGGCAACAAAAGCAACAGCAATTAGAAGCAGCACAATGTTGCTTGTCGCTTGAATTATTATAAGGAGGAATTGACTTCAAAATGTCTTAAAAACTAATGAATCCGTCAGCTGGGTTTCGATGGATTGTTCGAGCACTAAAAAACAAGAAAAAAAAATTGAACTAACTTGCAAAATTGCTTTTTCTGGCTCCCCATCGCCACCATGATTTCATAAACTGTTAGAAAAAGTTCTTTTAATGCACGATAGATCCATATGCCTCATACTAGTTCAAAAAGTGCACCCTAACCCTTGCATACAGCAGGGGATGGGGCATCTCAAAACTGCTTCTTTACAGTATCATTAATTCAAGCAGTGAAGAACATGATAAAAATGCTATGGTATTCTCTAAAGTCCCATTGAAATATGCTATACATGTAATAAAATGCGCAACATTTTCGAGAAAATAATGGTGGGTAATGAACGATGAAGGTGCAAGATGGAGCCTTCATTCATCCTCGTTGTCATTTCTAATATGTTTATCTATTTTTTATCATTCAGCTGCAAAATGTAGCATATGTAGTAGATACGAGGCAGTTATTTTTTATTAAGTCCTCAAAGCTCGCAGCATGTTTCGTACATTATCATCCGTAAACCTGACTTTATCACGTGTATAAAATTCTGACAATCCATGTAGGGCTAGACAATAAGAGATTATTAAACTCACTCAATGAAAAATCGATGGACCATCCAAATGTTAAAGGACGAAAATCGATTGGGAAAAGCAAACCCTGATATGGCGGTTCAATTATTTCACTTAAAAATGACGTTAGACGCAAACATTTGAGATGAACAGTATAGACAATGTATTTCCATACATAAAATGTTAGTTACTCTGCGCATGTGCAAGAAAAGATTAGCATCAAATTTCCAGAAATGAGAAACTTTGAAGGCGCAAGGACATGTCGACTCGCCAAATTTACTTCTTTCGAGGTAAAAACGTATTACGTTATCTCGAATGTCAATAAATGCAAATATACCAGGAGCATTAATGCGTAAATGCAATATTCTTGTCACACGCTTTACTTAATCCAATTCGTTGGGATACCACAAATTCTGAACTGCACTTTTATGAACCTGGTAAAAGTCAGCTCGAGGCAGCAATATAATGAAGTCATTTTTTTAAACCGGGATCTATCGGGAAATCTTTAAAATATTTTAGAGGTAAAATATTGATTGGTTTTTACTTCAACAACATGCTATTCAAAATTTCATATTCAAATTAGTTTAACATAAAAACCCCTTAGATATGAGTTGGTGACCCATAGCGGGAAGGGTTGTTCTTTGAGAATATTGATATATCTCCAGTGATTTAATTACTAGCTACAATGTAAGGGAAATAAAATAATAAATTTGCTAATTTGAAACTAAGGCTCACTACGCCATGAGCCTCACAAGCGAACACAATTGATTACAGCGATTCAAATTGATCAACAGATAATGCAAGTTTTCAACTTAATATCTCCATAAACTTCAACTCAATTAAACGAAATAGCTGATATTTTGAATCAAAAAATTGCATAAAGTATTTATTATATTAATCAAACCAACTATAACGTTATTATCTGGTAGGTTAGGCTGTTAATAACTGTATATGTCATAATCATTCTTATGTCAAATGACTTCGCATATTAGCACTGAGAAACACGCAATAGCTACATTCCTCAGCTTGAAAATTATTAAGTCATTTATACATGTTGGTCATGTGGCATTTTAGTAATTTTTTTATGAAATTAATTACTTGAATGGAGGGGAATTCCTCAGTTTTAAGCTGGATTTCTTGTGAATTTCATTTCCAATGAATTTTTCACATACAGTATATTGTCATTTTTCCCCTATTTTCCTCTTTTTTACACTGTCCACATCCCCGGACAGTAGCTACAAAATGGTTGGTTGGGCACACTACAGAATTATAATTACGTCATGTTTTAGTGCAGTCAATTACATGTACATGTATGTGATCTTCAACTATCAATACATTTTCTATCAAAATATGCGGTACAAGATATGGGAGGAAAACCAATGATTGGAATTACCAGGAGGCTGGATAGTCCATCCACATGATCAACTTTTTGGTCAGGAGTGCTACATGTAATTAAGTAATTTTTTTTGCTGAACATCTACAGTGTACATGTATATCAGTTTGGCATGCAATACACCAGGTGGGCTCAGGTTAACAGCAAGCAATTATCACAAAAAGAAAGAGGAAGCATGCACAAATTGTAACACTGGAATGGTTTATACCTTATAAATATTGTGTCCAGGAGAGTAATAACATTCAGAGCATGAGCTGATAATTCTTGATTCCCATATTCCCCGTTCGATCTAGAAGAAAACAATATTAAAAACAGTATTAAGCAAGACAGGTTAGTAGAGAGAGAGAGCACGAGAGAAAAGCTACTGTGTTGTATATCAACAATGAATTACCTATCATAGCGAGCAGGCTCGCCCATGATAGGGTGAATCTAGAAGTATTGCTATACATCCACATACCATTTAAAAAGCAGTGGTAATCATCATTAAGATGATGAAGAGGGGGATTATAGGAAATAAAACAATTTCATACAACCAGGATGGAGAGTTAAAACGATAAGCACTTTGGCTCGAAAAAACCTCAGCAGGATGGAAGTTGCAAAAAAAATCATTATTTTAAAGCAACCGATTATGCTCGTTCGGACTTTATTCGCAAACCAAATCCAAAAAATAATTACGGAGCTGCCATTGAAATTATTGATCTATTGTACAAAATAGGCTGCAAGAACACTATGAGGCATCTTAAATGAATCTTAAATACCCAACTTCAATAAAGGATTACCTTCACGAAATACGAGTGTTGGGACATAATAAATGAAGAATAAACGAATATTAAATTAATAGTGGAGATACAAGATTATTAAAAAATCTATTCAGGCTCGATCATACATTCACTATTAATTCCGAAGCGAAGAAAGGTGCGTATGCATGGAATGAAGTTTGAACAACGAGTTGGATCAATGAACATAGCCAATCTTTAAAAAGCTCTGTATGAAGTTAAAATTGCGCTCATATTAACAAAAAATATAGTGCAGCATAATGAGACAAATAGCCACAGGACTACTAGGGCTGTAGGCCTACCAGTACATGGGAACCCTGTCAATTACGTGTATGACTACAATAATAGAGCTGTATAGGCTACAGTACTGAGTACACTACCATGGCATTTTAGTTGATGAAACTTATTTTTAGCAAGAGACTAACGTTTTTATCAATAGTAAATGAATTTTTCCACAATTCTGATATCGCTGCATGGTGCCGATCGTTACATCAAAATTTATTCGCAAATGGCATAAATAAATGAAAGTGGATGAGTTTTTTCTAGCGCATTCAATTTTTAAAAACATGAACGATCTATGAACGAACCATCAAGAAATAAAAATACAAAAATTATTATTGTAATGTATCGTTGAAAGCTTTGATGTGCTCAAATCCGGAAAGTCTTCATTGATTTTTTCTTGATGTTAAAATGTTATGGGCCTATTTTATACGCAAAAAAAACACACAAAATGCATGTTTTATGATTCTTAATCAGGATGGTCTTCTTCCACCAACAATTTACTGTATGTTTGCTTCTCAAAACTGAGAAGCAAACCTACAGCAGTAGATGAATGTGGTTATATGTTACGTGGTAGTTTGATACCAAACTTGTAATGACTTCCTCGTCTGAATTTCGAAAACTGATCAATTTCGTATAGCAATACGAGTACCTCAGGGGTCAAATTGGCCTATTTTTCAAGTTGGTCATAGTACCACATCATGGCATTGGCGTGAATGTTTTAGTGAAGCAAACACCTACTACACCATTGCCAACTTTTACAGCTTTGAATTTTTCCCCAAATGTTCAGATTATATCATAATCTGGCGAAGGAAAACGTCGTGGTATGTGAACATAGCCTACTGATTCTGTGGAATGAGTGCCAATTCCTTCTGGTTTTCCAAATCCCTAACGATTTGATGCCGAGCAAAGACGGTTATCAATCAGTCTTGAAATCGGAAGCCACTCGGTCAAACTTGCTCTCAGTCGTTCATAATGCCATCCGTTTCCTCGCCATTAACCTATGACATGGAACATTTGTTTTCCGTTTCCAAGCGGCGATTAGGAGGCTGTCTGCCAGGAGATATTGAACGAAGGGCATGAGCTTCGAATATGAAAAAAATATATTTGACGTCGTTTTTCATAAATGCTTAATCCACTGATAGAAATTACAAACGCGACTCGAAAAACGCCGATGTGCAAGCCAATGAATAATGAATTATTACACATATTACATTTCCAAGAGGAATCTCTTCTAGATGACCAACGAGCAGCATCATTTTCGCCACCCATGTTGAATCGACAGTGGTTTGTGATAAGTAGCCTATCCTACCAAAATTTGATGTTTATTTCATGGTGACTATAGGTCTACTAATTTCTGAAAACGAAATTCCCTGAGTTTTCCTGTGTCATGTTTAATTTTTCCAGATTCAAAAATTTATTTTAATAATTAAATGTGTGCCACAGCGTACAAACAAAATACAAACAAAAAGGATATTTAGTAATAATAATAAGGAAACGCCATAGGCAATTTTGTTGTTGTTGAAAAAGTAGGCCTGAAATGGTAGGTTTTAGTCAACGTTACCATACAAATACCGGTATATCTCAATGATGGATTTTACCAATGATGGATGTTGCTCGAATATTTTGTGGGAGCTTTCTTATAAAAACTAGATAACTAATAATGGTAAATATAAAATTCAGTAAGGCTTCAAAGTTTTCCAGGCTGGTAGTCACCATGTATTTTAATTTGGTCCCTTTTCAAATGTGTAGACAGTAAAGTTATGCATTATGGATTATGGAGAAATATTTTGTAAATGAGCCTGGATATTCAGGGTGTCTGGTCGAATATTGAAAAAAATTCCCTAACAATTACAGGTTTTCCAGACACTTTAGACAACCACTTTTTAAATTCATGTCGTCATCAATTTACATTCCTTTAAAAATTTAAATGTATCAAAAGCAATTTCAACTGACTTTTCCAGGTCATACATATTCCGCCACTGTACATTACTTCATAGACAAGAACTGCATAAGTTAAAGCCTGATGAAAAGAGAAGGTTCAATTAAAATTAAGTTGGTTGCTCAGCGGCTTCCTCTACTATTTGCACCCTGACTTCTTGATTGTATGGCAAAGTTGATCAATCCGGTATACATTTCGGAACGAGAAACGTCTGTTGGTCCTCTGATTACCAAAAAGTAATTAACCAATTCCAACAAATGGCTAGCAAGACTGTGTCATAGTTCCATTTGCAGTGCTCTCGACTATTCATACTGTAGTTCAGTCGTGAGAATAGAGTTTGTTTAGAAAAAAAATTCGTCGACACAATTCCAATTATAAAAGTTCCCAGTGAACAGGAGATAAAGAATTATAAAGAAACTCGCAATAGGAGAATACAAACACAAGCTGTCTGGCAGCCCTCAGCGTAGCACGCTTCGGATACTTAATTAATCTCAACAAAATTAAGTACACCCAAAAGGTCAGCAGCAGCTCCGACTCAAATGGGAACAAACGTAATGAATTGGATTTTTTACCAATATGTTAGATTCCTAAAAGCAGAGTCAGCAAATCACGAAATAATTAAATGTAACATTTTAAACATGGCGAAATAGTTCCAATACAATATCATCAATCCTATAAAAGCTATTTATAAATTCTTCCATGGTCATACTTTCCATAGTCGTTTTACATTGCACGCCATTTTCACTGTTCCAACATAAAACTAAAATCCCTATAATTTATTTTGTTGGTATAAGATTACAGAAACATGCCAGCAGCTGAGCTAATGGAGTAATCCTCAGACAACGCTAAATCAGTAGAGAGGGCCTGTTGTCGACCTGAGATTATTAGTAAATAAACCAGAGCATATTGAAAACAGCTCTATGCCGCAACTTCGTGCATAACCGTAATGGAAAAATATGGTACCTGCAACAACGAAGTCATAGTATCGAGCGAGTTGATAGCGAAAATGCTGGTCATGACAGCACATAATTAAGGTTACCATTAAGCGAGCTGGGAATCGATCCACCAGAGATGCAATCGAGACGCAATTCTGTTCAACTTGATTACAGCATGTTTAATAGGCTATATTAACACACTGCTGTATTTCAATCAAGTAAAACAAAAGTGCAGCTTGGAATTCTCCGAAATGCCACCGAGAGAGAATTAACATCGGACCAAACATGGTCTGTTCGTGGTCACTTGAGACTGAAGACAAGCTCGAATTGGATTTGATTAGCCAATTCGTTTTCTCCAGCCCATGAGCACAACCACATAAAAAAAACAATTTGCAAATTGACAGTTCGCCTTTAACCGATAAGTACATGTACATGAGCAACAAATCTGGTACTGATTGGAATTGAGAACCCTGGTCTGCAAAACTGAGTTTTTGTTGGGTTAACTGTCTCCAGCTGAACTTCAGTGGATGGCATTGATGGTGACATTCAAATCCCAACCAAGCTAATGCATTACCATTGATGTTATTGCGATTTCATGTACTACGCTTCCGGAAAACGAGTTCCAGTGGGAATCCTTGGTAGTTTCCGGAATCAAGCGCAGCTGCATTTCCACATACTACAGTCAAAGCGGTAAACCTAACCCTACGTAATAGTCGGTACAATGAACTGTCTCTGAAGATACTCTTCAGTAAAGTTCAGACGATAAGGCCAAGTACAAACTCAACAAGTTAGAAACTGCTACGTGTATGGGTGTGCCCGAGAGTGCCAGTCAACAACCTGAAATACTTGAAATCAGGAACAGTACTGAAAACGTAAATATTCTGAATCATTGCAGAGATTTGCAGACATGAGGAATGCAGTATTTAAAAAAAAGATACTATAAGTCAACGATATAGTTCAACGTACCGAGCAAAAGCAAGGCTTGAGCACAGCCCCAATATGATTTACTCACTAGGCCTTCCAGAAATCAAATCCCATCATTTCTAAAGTGTGATTGAATGGCCACACTGGATTCTCATATCTTTTTTTTCAACAGCCACAGTCTAAAATATGCCATGAAAAACGTGTTACTAACACCATCGAAACATTCATTAAATATTAGGAGGTGAAATATTCGAGCCAAGCCATTTAAACCCCTATAATAGGACCGTAACCTGCCGCTCTGGCAGCAAAGCGTACGTTGTCAGTCAAACCATGTGAAAAAGTTATTGCCATAGCTCGTAGCTGAATTTAGCAATATGACTACTAACTTCGCAAAATTTGTTTATCTCTAGTCGCCTTTAGCCGAAAGCTCCAGGCGACAACACGACATGACAGTTTCAGAGTTTCTGCAAAACGAACACGAGCCCATGATTACGTTTCGTCACGAACTGAATCTATTAAAATAGTGGGTGGCTGGGCTAGCGTTGATATTATTAATCACTGGCGACAAACAAAACGCCAATTTGCAAACTGGGTGACATGACTTACTGTGCATTCCTTTTAGAAGAATAAATTCTTAATGCACATTTTTCGCGCAATTTCCAAAGTAAGGAAGTTTCTTAATGCACCTGCGTCCCTTTCGTCAATTCAGCAGCCCCGAGACACGTCTAAGCAAAAAACCTTTTTTTCCTAAGGATCTAAACTAGATCGTGCTCAGACACATTAGAATTGACAAGCAAAAAAATCAGAAGCTTAAAATCTGCTCGCAATACGCAGGCACACATTCAAAATACAAAAATCCACCACCAAATGGAACGTACATGTACTTTAAAATAAAAATAAAAAGTTGCGATACAGTAACCTAAACTAATAAACCAAATGAAGGCTTAGCGGCCTAAATTCAATGGGTATTACTGGTACTTAAAAACCTTTTACTTGCATCAAAATGGCATGCAAGTGCATTTACTGCAAAAAACCATGTTCGATATCAGGGCTCCTCCAGATATCAAATTTTCAACTTCCCTGACTTTTCCAGGCTTTACGTGAAAAACAAATTTCTTTGACCAGGAATTAAACAGCAAATAGAACATAAATTTTCCTAAGGAAGGACAGCATTGTTTGTCATCTCTTGATTTTTGCAATCACCAATAACTAAAAATGTAGCTATGTAAAACGTATTACTCGATTTGTTTAATTCCCCTACCTTTTCCAAAGCAAATCAATTTTCTCTGATTTTTCTAGACCATTTCAATTTCCCTAATAATTCAAGGCTTTCCAGGTATATTCATAAATTCGTTATCCAAATGTCAGAACCGTAATTTCTCTTTTCCAGTATATTTCCATGATTTTCCAGTATATTATAGTCATTTTTTCTAGGACAAAAATGACTTTTTGTTCAAGTTTCTGACACATATGATGGATTTTAGCTTGTTTCTTTTAAAAAAACTAATGTTAAAAATTAATTGAACGCCACTGGCGAATTTTTTAACATAACGGATTGTGGGGGTCATAGGGTGTAATCTAAAGGGTGTTTTTCACAAAAATGAATTGGAAATTCATAGTATCAATAAAAAGTTCTTAGCTAAGTAGCCTATATTTCCAGTATTTTCAGTATTAAATAAAAGAAAAATATCTCCATCCCAGTAGTCACCCTAGTTATTCAAATTACATTTTATGCAGTGGAAATATTTTGGTAAGTTGCATTCTAACTGGGTTTTGTGTCTCAAAGTTAACAGGATTTCATGAATGACATAACAACCAAGATTAAACTGAAACAACAGGCTACCAGCAATCGAATAAGCTTATGGTAATTTAATGGATATGGGTATAGCTTATTATGTCGATGTTGCAAATAACGATGGCACTTACATAAATTGAGTATTTTAAAACTTAAGAGCATGCTTAGGCCTACACAGTACATGCTTATTCATGAACTTGCTTTATTTCGGATAATGCTGTGAATTGGCTAAACCTCCAATGAGCCCGACGGCTGCCAGCATTAGTTTCCATACACAACATCCATGTGCAGTACATAATCCAAAAGGCTGGATGGCTTACAAACCAATTTATTATTAAATCCTTGCAATGCGTCGCAACTCGGGGTTTCCTGTAGCCTAGGATTAGCCTAAATGAAGCTTACATGCGCAGTCTGGCATGCAATTAGGCTGGCAAAATTTGATAGACATTCCCACGACTATAGAGCACAATCCGTCCCATTATCTGACGGCAACATACGATACTTTCGTATGATATCCTAAAAAAAATATATGGCACACTATATTTCATATTCATGATACGGATGAAAAAGCTTGACATCATTTATTACATTTTAGAAACATGTTTCATCCTTAAGTCAAGCCAGCGAGCAGCTGCTAACAGCGTATGTTTGTTATTTGTCACAACCTCAGAATTCAACTTGACTATTAGATGACTAATCTTCCAAATATAGGATCTACACAAATTCGTATACACCTATACACGTCTGATTAGGATACTAGATAATGCAGAACTTATCGACAATTCACTTTACAGCAGTCCCTTGTCATGCAACCGGATTCGTGCAGCAAGGGTGTGTTCCATGCATAAACAACTGTCTCATGGTTTCAAAAAAATTATGATTAAGATTAATGCATGGATAAATGAAACTCAGCTCTTGAGGGAACACAACGTGCAAGGCGTAGGCCTTCAACATGTCCATGTAGCCCAAATAGTCGATTAGAGAACAAAGAATTATTAAAATAAGCCTACCTACCACATTTTGACCTTACATGCTGCATAGGCCCGAAGATTCATTCAGAAACATGAGCAATTTCTATTCTAGGGATATTCTTCATTGCAGGAAAAAAAATTCTAGTGTTGATATTGGCTTTTTATTCAAAAGCAATTATTGGATTGTTCAAGGCAAGTATCAGGTATTGACACAGAAACTTCGCAAATATTTATCTCTAATCCGAAGCAATTATAACTGAGAAGAAAAGTGCTAAATAACTTATAGAATTAATCTCGTTTTCCCCCGCATGCGCAATAGCGTACAATTGTGACCCAGCAGACAAAGGTGTATCGATCACTTAAGACAGATTTTCGCTTTGGGCCAATCTGTTATTATTTTCTTTCTTCGGATTTGGAGTTTAAGCGATGAGGCTATGCCTAGTACAGAGTCTGGGGCTTATACTGCTGAAAAAACCTAATTTATAAAACATTCGAGGAGAAAAAGTGCCCTAGTGGAAAACATGCACTGAAAAATTGCCTTATACCAGACTGAAAGATTACGTAAATTGAAAAATTACATTATGACACGTTTGAAACAAACTGTAGTAAGATAAGCTTAGGAATTAAAAGGTGAAACACATGAACAGGTGGATACCCTTAAAGTTTACATAAATAACCAGATGTTCCTAGTATGCCATATAGCAACGAATGGCATTCGAGTGTAGGTGTCTTTGAACAGATTTAATACACAACTACATGTATGTGTATTAAATGACAGTGCTACAAAACATGCACTTTCGAGGAGAATACAAGACCATTTCAACCTAAAAATCGGATTTAAGGTAGAGGTCCGAACGCATTTCATCGTTCCGAACCTTAGCGCCTAATCCTTTTTTTTTCGTTGAAATGACGCTTTGGCAATATTGAATTACTAATGGCTTGTGCTGAATAAAAGGAAATAGCACGGCGAAGGAAGGGGGAATACCAAGGCAAACTAGGCATTGATATATTGTTCAGGAATTGATCTATTGCAAAAGCGACCATGGTCTATAGATCAGGTTCAGCTTTCAGGTTCACTACTCTACGCTTGTCAGCTGTACGCATGCGTGCACACATAAGCGCATTCAATTCAATCGTGCGTTTCCCCCTCACCCCAAACAACGCTTTTCCAATTAAATGGCGTTCATTTCCTAAGAAGCCCCCTAAAAATCCGTGAGGGGCAACCACGCATAGCACCAGTGTCTACCATGATTGCCATACTCAGGAGCTCCGAACCCCTGACGTGAGTTAGGCATGTATTGTTTTTTCTTGACAGCGTTTAATGAAGCACTAAAACTACTATCCATTGTCGTTTACATATTTTCCTATACTTTCTGCAGAAGTTAATAATCCATTCTTGCCCATTAATGCATGCTAACATGGTTTTCATTGGAATTATCATCTAGGGGCCAAGGCATTATAGTAGGCGTATTAATGCATTCCAATATAAAACAAGTGATGAGGTTCAAAACGTCCACCAGAGAGCAGAGTGAAACTTAACACTATAAACCTGACACGTACTATAGCATAACGTACCAGCTCCCGGAAACATAGGTAATGTACTAATGATATGAAACAAACCTTGAAGTATGATTGAAAGACTTAAAAACACGAATGTTTGCGAAAATACGATCAACTCCTCGTTTTTTGAACTCCTCATATAATAATTGCCTGCCCATGGTCATCTTATACCTCGTTCATACAGGAAACGCAACTAGTTCGAAAACCTATCGAGTTCGCTTAACGGGAAGTTCCCCTCCCACCCCTGCCATGATAAA
>JAQGAF010000908.1:0-38460 GCA_034687865.1 Kryphioiulus occultus | reverse complement strand
CTTGTGGAAATTCATCCAATGTGGAGACATTGCAACAGAAGTCATATCAGTCTTCAATTCAATTCAACTCAGTACCCTATGTGAGTAATTTAATACCATGTGGTAGGGGGATGTAGTCCATCAACCCAAATTAAGATTAGATGGGTTCCACCAATATATTATTGCCTAAGTGGATTTCTTGAAGCTATCTTGAAGCTTCTTGAAGACTATTCTTTGGAAGAGAATTCCAGCTTCACTTTGTTGTTGGTTTGGTCGCTGTCATGGAAGGTGTTTGGAAGATTGTCGAACAGTCGAAAAATTTCGTCATCGTTTGGCCAACCCCCTTCCCAAAGTTGCTAAAACTTGCTATACTTCAACGTTCCCTAACTATAGGTAGGAGGCTATATATCCTTAAACACATGCATGTTGATGAGCCTCTGTTAATTAATACGTAAAGATACTGTCTCTTAATTTGGAACTTACATGTAACATATTAAAGAGTTTCTGGTAAGCATAGCTAGTCACATAATGCAGTACAGTGCCGTATTGCAATTTCGGCATTCGACGCAATACCAAGCTGCAGTTATCTTACCAATCACAGTGCATTTTCACAATAAAAAAATTTACATTAAATACTGCAACTGCAGACAAGTTCAACACTTACATGTACCTGTGTAGGCGTAATTGCATACTAGGCAAAAACATTTTTGGTTTTTATTTAATTCTTTAATAAATTATTATAAGTCAAATATGTTTTCCACCATCTAGAATGTGTCGATTATAATTACTATGGAATGTTTTTTTAATTTTTAACTTTTTCCGTTTATTTATTAAAAAAGGTCAAAAATCCAACGTTCATTGCGAAAAAGTGAATTGTGGAAGTAAAATTTTGCTGTTATGATAATTTAATAAAGAATTAAATATTGTCTAAAGTTTTGAATTGTTGCCACAAATTTTAGGTCAGGGTCTAGTAGAGCACCCAGTACATGATCATATTACAATTTTCATAATTGTGAAAGGGTGTGAAGGGCTAACCATATTAGGTAAAGTCGGAGTCGGAGTCGGAGTCGGAGTCACAACTGGCACAACTGCATGTCGTTAGACAAATATCATAACCGCCTACTGAAGCGAAGTTCAATAACTTGAAGAGGGATTAAGCCATACGGTAATTGTGAATTAGTGATGAGCACTGCATGCACATCAAAGGAGATTTCGATAAGTGGGATCTAAAGTGCTAATTATGGTTAAGAGGACGAGTTTTGTCCACTTAAGCCCTTAGCGACAATCAAAATGAGGCAAAACTAGGATGGCTGCCAAAGACTTGGTTGACGTGTGCGAGTGTTCTGGAGCTATACGTCACGGGCACAAATAAGTCATTGAATCCAATCAGGTGATTTATTGATGCTCAGGTATGTAATCTTAAGGTGGGGTTGGCTAAGTGATGAGATGGATGAGAAGGAAGGGGTCAAACAAATGATTTCATAATTATTATCGTCATCATTTGTTATCAAGTTTTAGTAATCTGCATGTGCTTTTACATGACTAAATGCATTATTTTTGCTCAACCAGCAAAGTTCGAAATTTGTTTGGTCATTGATTGGAGGGGTTGCCTATGAGGACGATTGTTGACATAAGAGGATAACGGAGTCTGTAATTGATGACAAATGTTGACATTGGGGGTGATGGGGTCTGAAACCCATGATTCTGTGATGACTAATTCACAGAATAAATGAATGCATTTGTTATAAAATATGACTTTCAAAATGAGGCAAAACCAACGTGGCTGCCAAATACCTGGTCGCGTTTATCGAGCGTACCAAAGCCATATGTCAATGGCACACATAAGGTATTGAAACCAATTAGATGCTTTGGGGACATTCCCAAATGATGACATGGTTGAGGGGGTAGGGGTCAACAAATGACTTGATTAATTCCTTCATTTGTATAAAAATTTCATCATTTGTAAAGTGTGCTTTTATATTCATGTACATGTAACTAAAATCTTTTATTTTGCTCAAACTTCGCTCAGTTTGAAATTTCTTTGGTCAATTATGACTGTCATCACACATGGGGGGTTGGGCGATTGTGACGATTACTGACATAAGACAGGAGGGTAAGGGGATATGAAAATGATGACAAATGTTGACATAAGGGGTGATGCGTCTAAAATAATACTTTTGTGATGACTAATTCACAAATACATGAATAATTTGTTGCAAAATACACCATCGACATCACCAATTTGCAAAAACCAGACCAACAGGCGAATTAATGGTATGACTCTTGTGTTGTACAGTATAAAATATAATGGATGGTTGCACGTGTTATCGTGACCTTTTCCGACTTGCTTCCATGGAAGTTGAAATCGAGGTTTTCTGGGATGTCATAAGCAAAGACCTGCTTGTCCTTGGGGGCTTAGTGCAGATTTGCATGACAGCTAATTAGTTCATAGCTCGCGGTGCAACATTGTGCAACTTTCGGTGATGGTAAATTGATGCAGATTCTGTGTCTTTCGTGACGTTGTCAAAAGTGCATGGGTCCGCACATTGAGGTTGGATGGAATCGAGTTTTCCCTTAATTTTCAAATTGGCTCTGAGCAGGGTATGCTTTCGCCCCGCTCAAATTAAGCTTTTATTATGCGTGGGGTTTTTCAGATTTAGTCTCTGGTGCATGAACGCCATCATAATTTCACTACTTTTCTCATCTTCCTCAGCATGGCAATCAAGAAAGTATTTGCGTGTCACACTGCGCTGAGCTTTATTCGTTCGTGAACCTTTTGCTTAATGCCACTTCGTGAAAATTGTCATCACGAGACACCCATTTCTCCGTATTACGTGTTTATGCAATGAAGAACATTTCTCGAAAACATTTTCGCATTTGGGGCTGGGATTTTATCACCTTTCTGCACCAGAGCTTCGACAGGCAGCCATCGTTTTAATGCTGTCGATGTAATGGCAAGACTGGTGCAGAGCCTCAAAATTAGTTGATTAGCAATTCATACGAAAGTAAATAAAATGTTACATGTACAATTTGCTTGTGAAACAGGACAGCAGTTTTGGTATTTTGAATCTGTGTGTAAATAGACATCAGTATCATTGCTCATTGGTTTGCCTTTAATAAGGTTTCCAAGAAACTGAATACCTGAAATTGTCAAGGAAATTCAACATATCAGTTCTACATTTGCTTTCACAGAACTATTTATTGGTTAACATACCGGTACAAGTCAAGGATTGCACATTCGGTCAGTCGTGCATCAATAGAAATGGAGAGAATTACCCTTCTAATGCGTTTAGGAAAGAAATCAGTAATGAAATTGCCCAAAACGTTATCGAAATATTGTTACCTTAGGGAAGTCAGAGAAATTTGTTTTAAAAACTGTCAAAGCCAAGAAAAAATTAGGAAGTTGGTAATTTCATTTGCGGAGGAACCCTGTAAACCTTTTAAGCTATGGTTGTGACGTTAAGTGTTGACTGCTTTGTTGAATTTTTCATGCTAATTATTTTTTCTTGCTCTTTTTATCTAATTCATCTAATTCATTTAATGAAGAAATCAATAATGAAATTGTCCATTTAAAAAAACTTATCGAAATGTGCTGTTACATGTACCTTATGAATTAATTTACGTTTTCATCGTTCAGGATAGTTAGAGAAATTTGTTTTAAAAACTGTACAAGTCAAGAAAGAATTACATGTAGGAAGTTGGTAGTTTCATTTGTGGAGGAACCCTGTACAACTTTTAATCTTTGGTTGTGACGTTATGTGTTAACTGCTTTGTTGAATGTTCCATGCTAATTATTTTTTCTTGTTCTTTTTATCTAGGTAAGTCGATTTCCATGAAACCGATTATTTGTGCAGTGAACGAGTTCGATGACTGTGAGCATCCCATGTTCTGAATGCTTGTGTGATCTAAGGTTTGGTTGATTTTTGTTCTGATTGTGACTGAAAAATATTAGGTATGTAATGCCATTGACGTGCATGGAGTTTTGCAGAAAAAATGCAAATACTTGTGAAACCCTACATTGCTGGGTTTTTGAATTTTGCGTCCTTAAATCTTAAGTTTTCCTGCTTGTCCTGCCATATCATTACAATTTCGGCTTTGTCGTGACCCCAGAAGACCTTCAGGGTCAAGCCGTAAACTTGTAACGTCACACTAACTGGTCCTAGAACCAAATTACTTGGTGTGTATACATGTAGGTGAGTGTCAGCCCTTGGTTTAACTTTGGTAATTTGCTCGTCCCATTCATGGAGCGCCATTGTGGAGAGCTATTGTGGTGCATGCTCACAGAGGGTGCTTGGGTTCTCTCAAAATTATAACGCCATATCAGTTCAATGGATACGCAATTATAAATCAAAATTGGAAAATAAGTTAGCACAGAAAAGAGAAGCATAATATCTCACTGCATAAACTCTCTTGTAAGGTTTATCTTGCGTATTGTTCATTGGCTAGCTTCCTTTTTTGTGTTTATGACATTGCGATTTCCTATTGTTGCACTCGTGATGGTAAATTGACACTCGCAACTACACTGTATGACAGCTGTTAATTAGGCACTTCATTGAATAATGTTAAAACCAAAAGAAACATATTTTTAAATTCTGATTTGATAAGCATTCATTAGTTCGTGCGCAATTTCTATCGACTTATACAAGCTTGTTTTAATCCGTAAAATTACGTCGTTTGACGAATAAGCCCTGCAGATGACAGTTTTGTTCAACCAAATTCCTGATGAATTTGTAAGATTTAATTGGCCCAAATGCGCATTGCGAATATCGTGTCGATTCAAATCGCAAATTAAGCCAAGTTGGAAGCTAAAATCGAAGCATTTTTTTGCAATTAATTCTAAGAATTATCCCTAATTATACCCTTGAACGTTTGGCAAGAAAAATTCTGTAATGCCCATGTCCTCCCCAGAGGACTTTAATGTAAACCCTTTCTTCCAGTCGTAATCTCTGCTCTCTGTAACGAGGTTCGTGGTCTTTAATTTTCGTTATTTTTTAATCTGGAACTAGCTCGTCCTTCATTTCTACCTCATGAATTTTGTTGTTCCCGAATTCCCCAGCTTGGATTTTTCCGTTTTTTGAGCCTTGTGTACGGCATTTCTTTTATAAGATTATTCCTGACAAATCGCAATTGACAACTGTAAATTCTCTTTCTAATTTGGAAATGCTTCTAGAATCTAATCGTATACCTAAGGGAGGAAGCGGCCTCCCAACTTCACTTTCGGTATTGTTTGCAATTAGCAGCAATCTGAAAAATCAATTTACCCTCACACGTACATGTATATGTAGGAGCGAGCAAGCGTTTCGTTGAATTTTGTTTCCAAAATTCGATTTATTTCCCCTGAAGCTGGCGAAAAATAATTTGCAACACGACATGCAACGGCAGCGCACGCAGTGGCCGATTCACGAGGATGAACATGGTTTTCCACTAGGCTACCTCGTTTTGTAAATATGCCATTATTGTCCGTAAATGAGTTTTTTAAAAATATTTTGCGATGTCATGGCTCCAGGGCGGAATGCGCTTAAATGCTGCTCATCGCCATTTGCGCCATTATTAGGAGATGCCTTTGTTGTTGCAAAAATAAGTTGAAACATGTCGATCCGAGCTGTTTTATAGTTTTTCTATTTCATAAAAATACAGTCTCGGCGTTTACTTCGACATGGTCCCTGCTCCAGCATAGATACTTTGAGAAAATGGGCTTCTCCTAACTGCTCGTAGGCTGGCAGTTACTGCCTGGCTGTTAGGCGAGGCTTAATCAGACATTACAATGTTAGGCTGGTTTAGGGTAGGTTAGGTTGAAGCAAAAATATCCTATATGATCTTGTGTAGAAAACTACTTGGCAATTCTTAGAAGACCTGGAAGACTCTACTTACAACGTTAGATTTTTAACCTTCGCAATAGAAGTCGCCATCTTGAAATGTGGCGTTCGAAATATATTCTGGGATAAAACTATTACTATGATGCGTGAAAAGTTGAAGAAACCTGGACTTGATTGGTCACGCCTATTCCTTTGTTAAAGTAGTAGATTTATGACATTTGGTGTCACTTAAGTGTCTTCATATTGCCAAAACATTTTCTAAGTTAAAACCAAAACAACAATAAAACAGTTGTATTTTTCGTAGACAAGTTTCACATATTAATAACCATGTTTTAGGTTAGTGGTGCAATAGGCATACTCAGTAAAATTGTTCATAGAAAACATTACTTGCCTGCTAGACTTTACCAAAAAACTTGATTTAACCTCCTGAATAGACGTCTCCATCTTGAAATTTGTTGTTCGAAATGCATTCAAGGATAATACAATTCCTACCCTATTCATACGCTACGTCAAATGTTTAGGAAACCTCGACTTGATTGGCCACGCCTATTTTCTTGTTAAACTACTAAATTAACGACATTTGATATCATTCAAGTGTCTTCATATTGCCAAAACATTTGCTAAGTTAAAACCAAAAACAACAATAAAACAGGTGCATTTTTTCGTAGACAAGCATCATATTTGGAAAACCATGTTTTAGGTTGGTGGTGCAGTTCTCAGTAGAATTCTTCATAGAAAACACAACTTGGCCTGATAGACTTAACGAAAAACCAGGCTTAACTTGAATAGACGTCGCCATCTTGAAATGTGTTGTTCGAAATGCATTCAGGGGTAACACAATTCCTACCCTATCCATACGCTACGTCAAATGCTAGGAAACCTCGACTTGCTTGGCGATGCCTGTTCTTTTAATCATAAAGTGGAGATGTCACACAACCTGTAAAACATGGCTTTTCAAAGCTTGTTTTGCTAGTCTGAGGACGCCTTAAATATCTCCTGAGGACAAATGGCATAATTTAGTTTTGCAATTCATGTTATGACAGTCTGTGGTTTGATCGTTTTCCCCTATTGCATACACTGCAAACACATGCAAAAATGCTTTATTTAAAAGATAAAAAACAAATGGTTTCTAAGGCATTGCACGTTCCTATAATGTTTGCATAATTTCGTTGTTAATACATGTATGAGTTCTTTTAAACCGGCTATGAGGGCCATTTTTGAACTGTACCTGTTACGCTAAACGCAGTAAATACATGAACATTTACATCTTCGGTTGTATTCGCAACTGATATGTTAAGTTATTCTTGTGTACAAGTTCTTTGCATGGATTCTATGGACATATCTGAAGATGAGGTTCTTCGCTCAACAGAGGCGCCTTCAATGCGCTTCATTGTGCTTCCTTCTGTAAAAAATGCTTATCTATCTCGCTATATGGTTGATTTATCGCCCTTATCTTTTCTTATTTACGCCTCTATCTAATGCTTTGTGCTTTTTGAGATACGTTAGTAGTGATCTTACTATTCAGCGTTATCGTTCGTATACCTAAAGATCCAGTGTCAGGGACCTGCATATTCTTACGTCGATGGGCCCTTTTTCGAGCCAAAATGGAAAATACAGACTGGAAAGAGGGCCTATCTGGTATTTGAAAGGCTTTAATCATTTAGAGAATGGCCTTTCGGATATTTTTTGTGTGGTGTGGATGCTCGTAATATAACTCTGATTGTAAGAAACTTCTGCAAAGCCAGACTACTTTATTACATCCTTGTTACTAAATACCAAGTCGTAGTTATTTCACAGGATTCATGACAAAGTGACGACTAGTGTTTGGCATTCAGATCGATGATTGTACATGTGAAACATTAAACATGTCGGTATATACTGAAGAGCTGGTTAAAACAGTTGAACCTGCAATGGAAGGCGGCTTGTTCCTGTTATGTACTTAAGAAATCAGCAGCATTGTATCCAAGAAACTTCTGCACTAGTGAAGCAGTTATTTCTGGCTTCCCACTTTCTGGAAAGTCACGGAAAATCAGCAAATTCGTGAAAATGTGATGAAATTGAGATGGCTTGTATCAACCAGTTGATCATTCATCACCTTTTATATTTCAAGTCTCATGTAAAATGTCAGGGAATGGCAGGGAAATCGACTTGAGTATTTGAGTGGAAACCCTGTCTGTGAACCCTACCCTTGTTATTGGAATTTGAGGGAATTTTCGAAAGTAAGTCACATGCATGATAGTTTAATGCGCTAAATTGTCGATGAATTGGTTGGATTTCAACTCCTATACATTTATGGGGCTCTATCATCACCTCCAGTCACTCTTTAAAAATAATTGCTAAAATATTACAAAAAAAATTACATATGCTGCGTGTACATGTACATCTAAGCTATTACTGCATTCAAAGAGTAGTTATGCAAACGATCCAGATTTGCTGGAGAACGATTTTAAACTCCAACATGAAATTTGCACATTCAATGCATATCAATTGAAAGGCAGTGATGGTAGTGAAAATCAGGTAACTCGTGAAAATGTCAGGAAGTTTTCTTATTTTTTTTTAAATCTCATGTAAAATGTTAGGAAAATCGACTTGAGTATTTGGGTGGAATTATTCCAAATGAAATCACGTGCATGATAGTTCAAAACGTTAAATGGTCGATGAATTGGTTGGATTTCACCTCGTATATGGGACCCTATCATAACATGACCTCCAGTCACTCTTTAAAAATAATTGTTAAAATAGTATAAAAAATTACTTACATCAGTGTGTACACGTACAATACATGTAAGCTATTACAGCACATTTATGCAAACGATCCAGATCTGCTGGAGAACGATTTGAAACTCCTACATGAAACTTGAACATTCGTATCAATTGAAAAGACAGTGATGTAAGCTCATGTGGCCATTGTGATACCCACATCGAGTACATGTACAATGTATGCTTATGCTCGTATTGCAGTCGAATTATTTGCGAACGCAATGCAGTTGTGCTGGACTCATGGTCAGCTTAAGGCTGTTGCAGACGAAGATGGAGTACCGAGGGCTCCATGGGCTTGGGGGCGGGCACCCTGTAGCAACTAATCAGTGATGGACAACCTGGATGTGCACGGCTAATGCCATTGACGTGACTTCTGGCAATGATGTTGCACGTAGCCCTATATTTAGACAGTTGAAAGGAGAGAAAAAATACGAACAAAGCATTAAGGAAAAAAAATGGAGCAGAAATAAAGGTCGGAATGGGGATAAAAAGCCCAGGCTTTCAGACAACAATTAAGCACATTACTGGTCGAGCTAAATTGCAGTCCGTCTAATTGTGAACCGTTAGGTGCGATTCGGGGACCGGCACCCCCACCCCCACAAACCCCCAGGCTTTTCCATCCCCAATTTTTCTCGCTACGGGCCTGCCCTTTGTGCTGCTAATAATGAGGATTGGTCGGTTGCATACAAATTGGTGCAATGTTCATCGATCTGTCTCTCGTCATTCCCCATCTTTTCCTCCCCACATGCCCATGCCTTTTTCTGCGATGCCATCACCTCCTCCATCCATTTTTCCCTTGCTTTTGTTACTTTTGTGCCATGGCCACCGTCTCCCACAGAGCCTTTGTTCGTGGTGTGAAATGGACATTTTCATCTCATCTATGCAGCGTGTGCTTCGTGACACGGGCTTTCCCCTCCCACATCCACAATCGGATTCAGTGCACTTTTCTAATAAACAAACAAATTCGCTTCCAACCATCACTGTGGGGGTTCTTCATGAGGCATTTTACCTATTGAATATCTCGAATGAGCTCTTGTGACGATGGGGACTGAGTGCAGCCATGGTGCAGTGATAGAAAGTTTGAAGCATTATGTTTGTAAGGTACAATGTATTCGAAATAACTGCTTATTGCGTATATCGACCCTGAAACAACCATCGTTCCTGCGTGTCAGCAGCATGTTCGGCATAGGGTGTTATGCTGTGCACTACAACACATGTTTTACAGTGTTACGGAAATGATTATAAAATTGATTTGCATTGGACTGTAATGATAAATGCAGTATATTCGTAGTGGCAGTATCTGTGATGCATTTATTGCGCAGTCATGTCCTGGAATTGCAATTTTAATATATTTTTATAAAATAATTTTACTGTATCTGTAGTTAATTGGGATATTGGCATTATTAATTTCCATATACAGTACTAGTATAGCTTGTTCTGTTTGTACGTGATTTTATGAAGCTAATGCAAACTTGAGATTGATCAACATCGATGAAGCATTAACCACTTCCCATATTTTTGTGCTTCAGTGCACACCATTGCCTTTAAATTTCCGATTAATTTTAAAAACAGATCTATCAATTGGTATTTTAAGTTGAAAAATGCGGTTAACGTGTGGTTACCAGTGGTATAGCCTTAAATTCAAATTTTAATTTAATTTGAGTGAAAACTGCAAATGGTTTGCTTGGATTCTGGCGTCACTAAAATTTCCAAATTTTGTGGTATTGCGTGCTTTTGTTGAGGTATAAAGTTTTGGCAAACCTGATTATGATCAACATCTTCGGTTCGATGCATTAATAATTCCTCAATTTTTTCGTGCCGAAATGCCAAATTTTCAGAAAACGTGATAACGATGGCATTATACGATGGTATATTTCTATCATGACATTGAATTTCCTATAAATCTGAAAAAATCTATCAATTCATATTCTTAGTTGAAAAATACGGTTAACACGTAGTTACCAGAAAACAAATACTGTAGTGACATATCCTGGAATTCCAATTTTAACATATTAAATTTATTTGAATTCTGACGTTGTATATTGTTCAGCCAATCAGTCAATGGCAGAACCGATGTTGATCATGATTTTTTCGATTGGCAGCATTAATAATTTCCAATATTTTCTTGCTTGAATAACACATTGTTAAAATTTGATCACTATGTCATACCAGAGTTTATTTGTATCAGGCATGACATTGCATTTCTTACAAATTGAACAAAAAATCCACCAATTCCTATTTTAGTTGAACCAAACTTCTTCGTCGAGAGCAGTTCAGGGACGGCCAAGTATCGCTTCGTTTCAGATTTCCCATTTGAATGTTGAATTAAGGTAATTGCATCGGTCATACTGAATTTCTGGGCATGCCATTGAAATATCAGGTGACAGTGTGGTTGTGGGAGCGCCATAGCTAGAAATGCACTAGCAGTTCCCAACTAATCCGCCTGGGAATAATTTGCGATGCGTGCCTGTTAGCTCCAATTTTTGCTACATCGGTAAGTGTAGGATTACTACTATAAATAAACAAGGCTGAAAAAGGTGCTAAACCTAATGGCAGGTGATTCATTTCTGCTTTATTAAGGCTGTTTCCAGCGCCATGCGCAGACATCGATAGCGGTATTTCAGCGAATAAATTGTAGAACAGGATGGCTTTGGGCACCCCTCATGAACGACCCCTCCCAGAAATCAAATGAGCATAACATTATGGTGTCGTGGATCTGGCCCATGAGTCACTCTGGATCCCTCGTGGATTCACATTGTCCTTTGTTTTCGCAAGTAGTGTAGGCAAGGGGCCATGGAGCGATGACGTAATGTCCATACCTTCCAACGCTACCTAGCTGCTACCCCCCGTCCAGCATCGCCAAAAAAGCATCGATTTTGAATTAAACAGTAATCAGAATCTGGAGCAACCTTATCGGAGCGTAAATCGCTTTCGCCCCTTGCCGAGCATATTGAGCGCCCATGAATAAAACATGGCGACTCCACCAATGAAATGTCAGACGAACATGTTACACAAACATCGTCCTGGACATGCTATTTAATGTCTCGTGTAACGATATGCCGATAGGGGGAAAGATCAGCTTGTAGCGTAAAATTGAAATTAGGCAGGGGCCCATGTGTGATCATAGTTGTATCATATTTTTATTTTATAACAGTGAGACACAAACTGAGACTGTAGCAGTGGTAATACATTTTTCTTGTGTGCAGAAAAGTATTTACGATAGTTTTAGATCACCCCTTAGGACAGGGTTCTAATTTCTGGAAAGGCAAGGATATAAGTGTCAGGGAATGGTAGAGAATTCGTGAAAATTGGGGAAAATTTCAGGAAATGTCAGAGAAAGTGAGACAGTTTGCATCAGGCAATTGATTAGTCACCATCTTTTATGAAAATGTTTATTAAAATCCATAATTGTTCTTATTTAATAAATCTCAAGTAAAATGTAGACTAAATAAAAAGTGTCAGGTAAATAAAAAAAGTGTCAGGGATTGTTAGGGAATTGACGCGAATTCGTGAAAACGTCAGGGAATTTCAGGCCGGGAGATTGAAACAGTTTGCATCAGACAATAGATTAGTCACCATCTTTTATGAAAATTTTATTTAAAATCCATAATTGTTCTTATTTAAAAAGTCTCATGTAAAATGTCGGGTAAATAAAGTGTCGGGGGATGTCAGGGAAATAAAAAAGCGTCTGGGAAATATAAAGGATTGTTAAAGAATTCGTGCGAATTCGTAAAAATTGTAGGGAATGTCAGGGAGATTGAGACAGTTTGTACCCTCCAATTAATTAGTCATCTTTTAGGAAAATTTGAGTTGAAATCCATAATTGTTCTTATTTAAAATAGCCTCACGTAAAATGTCAGGGAAATGACTGAAGAGCTTTTAAGGGAATGTCAGGGAAATTAACTTGAGAATTTGAGCGGGACCATGTAGGACCTTCTGTACTATCCTTGAAAAGTCATCCTTGGGGATACATCAAAACTGCCATGGAAATAAAGATGAAATCATTGATTTTATCATGCTTTACCTCCTTGTACAAGTTGTGCGTGCAATGTAAATCAGGTTAGCTGGTCGACTAGAAAACCTGAAAATGTCAGGGTAATTCGTATAATGTCTAGGATTTTTTAGTGACTCGGCAATCTATTCTATTTTCAAAAAGCATTAAAATTTACTTTAAAATTGTTGTGAAAACGTTGCTTAAACTGTCTGGATAACCTGGAAAAGTCAGTGAAGTCTAATTCAAGATTTTATCAGACACACTGATATCCTCAAATTACCTCAATCTCAAACTTTAGCCAATAAGTAGTTCTATTACACATCTTGTGCAATTCTTAGGCCAGGGGAAAATTCTTCATTGTGAAATTGTTGTTGTCCTATCTACCGACTTACACGGTATTACGTGCGAAGTGTTATGAAAGATTGTGGCGGGTTTTGTTTATGCTTACATGTATGTTTTGAGCAATTTTCGTTGCATGCTTCTGGACCCTTATGAAGGCGTTGGACAGTTTAGAAAAATCTGTGGAAAAAAGCATTCTTGAAATGAAGAAAAAGTGCTGGAGCGAAAAAAGCACTGTCTTTTATTCCGATTGAAAAGGTTGTTGGGGTGAGTGTTGAGAAGATTGCGAAAAGGAAAGTCGCTTACACGCGCTTAGTGGAGGACTAAACTTATGCTTGATCGTACACGACATCGAGATTACTGTTTACCAACTAAGCACCAGAAGTTCAACAGCTAGTCAGTTTCTGGTCGACTAGCCTTTGGAGGCTCATACTTTGAACTTGTGGTCATGTCGATTTATACAGTGCTGGCTTTGAATCGTTCACACTGTTGCTGATGTGTCAGCTGCCGTGGGCACTAAAACATGGAGATTTTTTCCACGTTATTTTGCCTAAAGAAACTGCATAACGAGAGATTACTTTGAGTATCAACAATTCATTTTCGTCCAAAGTGGTCAACCTCCCTATCTCTCCCTAGTTCGACGACCTGTTCCAGTATGCAGAGTTGGACAAATTAACGAAAACATTTCCCCCAAATACACAGTGATTTGACGTTTTTGTATATCATCAATACATGATTTACTTGTTTTGATCAGCCTGTAATGAATGAGTTGCTGTAGAGATGTTGGAGCTGGACTGTTCAGATCTGTGGATTTTTCTGGCTAGGCTACAAACCATGACTTGAAATACAGCCCACGCTAAGAAATTACTGTACACATGTATGTTTCAGTCTGTTAATGGACCCGTTATTTTATACGCCCCATGGATTCATTTGCTGACATCTTGCAATTAGTATATATTTTACTCAATTCATTTTCATGAATATGGACACCTTTGAGTTGTTGGAGTTGAACTGTTCAAATCTG
Organism: Kryphioiulus occultus; assembly: GCA_034687865.1. NCBI lineage: Eukaryota > Metazoa > Arthropoda > Diplopoda > Julida > Julidae > Kryphioiulus > Kryphioiulus occultus. The sequence goes on along the minus strand of JAQGAF010000908.1, from coordinate 24,548 downwards.
GGGATTTTGCTGGCCAGACTAAAAACCATGGCTTGAAATATAACCTACACCAAGAAATTACTGTATACAGTATTTTCCGGTCTGTTAATGACCCATTATTTTCTACACCTGATGTATTCATCTGCTGACATCTTGCAATGTGTAGTTATTTTAATCAAGTTATGATCAGCCTGTAGCGCAATTTAATACCATTCATGTACATGTACAAGGAGACCTTAGAGGTGCTTTAGTGCTGTTGGATTACGAAACTGTTCATATCTGGAGAATTTGCTATCTAGACTACAAACCATAGCTGGAAACTATGTATCCGACATTAAGCAATTACTGTATATGGTCCAATGTGTTTATGGATCCATTATTTTCTACACCCCAATGGTTCATCTGCTGACATCTTGTCAGGTGTAGTTATTTTACCCAAGTATGGATCTGTCTGTATTGGAATTTAATATCATTCATGTACAGGTATATGAACTCCTAAGAATTGCTGTAGAGATGCTGGATTACGAAACTTCTAATTCGGAGATTTTACTAGCTAGGCCAAAAACATGACTAGAAACAATGCAGCCAGCACCAAGAAATTACTGTATATTGTCCAGTCTGTTAATGGATTCATTATTTTCCCCACACCATATTTTCATCTGCTGACATATGATACTCATCTCGGGAACTGTTGAACTCGTGGAACACAAAAATCGGACGTTATGACTCCACCTAAAGTTACATGATTGGTCAAATTATTAGAGCGAGGGAGCATTTAGGAACATTGACAATGTGTGATCTACAGGGTGGGGACAAAATCGCAAAATTTGCCATAGGTCATCTTAACCATTACAAAAGGCTATCCCGCGTTATGGCCCCACGTATAAACTGTAGCTACGAGACTTTGTAATGTAAATTAGTTGTGTTCATTAATGTGACGCCATTGTGCACTAATTCTACATTGTTAACCTTTGACACTGCGCCTAGTATAATCCCTCCTGATTCAATCAACGTGTGTGCACAATTGAAGACGCCAGCTCCGCTTCTTAACCTTGTTGTTCACCGTAAGATGCGGAGTGCTATACACGTGTGCAACGTACGATGCCTCACTTCATTTTCTGGGTGATTGAAGTGAAAAGCAGTTCACTCGTTAAATTCTTTCACTATTATATCCCCGAAATTTCGATCGATATTCGCGTTTAACGCTGATTTGCATCGTGCGCTTGATACACCTAGAGCGTGGAGGCGAGAGTAATGGAGATTACGCCCACTCCGTGAGAAATTGCACAAATGAGGAGAAATTTAGCCCAAATTAGTGATGAAATGCATCGGAAATGCACTGGGGGGTGAAGTGGGGTGCACACCACTCCAATGGTATGTACAGGTGTGTGTGTGAATTAATTGCTTTACATGGACTACAAAAGCATGTCTGAGAAATACCAAGTGCAATTCAGGTGTGCTACATTAAAACGAACTATGCAAACAACGATTGAAAATTTGTTGGAGGAATAGGAACAATTCAAGTATCCTAGAATCAGTTCAACTCTGCTTTGAGTAAAGAGTTCAGTAAGACTCGGTAAAACCAGTTATTTTTGCGCAACTTACGGCTGGTTGCACCTGCGAAAGTTAACCAACCCAAGGTAAACCTTTAGTTATGTAAGGAAAAGCACTGCACCATAGAAAGTTAGCCGTTAACCATGATTAGCCATGGGTAAAAATTAACCCAGATAATAGGCAGGGTTAACCTGTGATTTGTACTTAAAATGGAGGATGAGTCAGATGAAGATGTGTTGTTGTTATTAATGGACGTCATAGATGATGTTCACCATTCAACAAACCGGGTGACATTACCAAGATCACATTCATTTGATGTTTATGATAATGTCAAATCAAAGTCAAAGCACGTTTTATGTTAAACAAAACTACAGTTTTAAAACTACGTGCTCTGGTAACCTTGGTTTTTAGAACGTTCTATAGCGACTAGGATTTATATCGCCTCATTCTTTTCTCATTGGCGAATTCCAGTTATTGATCTTATCCTATACCACGTGGCTCGTTTTTTAGAACGTAAGATGATCCAAATCTGAAGAAATATTTCATGGAAATTAAATACATTTTATGTGGGTTTTTTATAAAAAAATACCTTTTGCGCCCATGATAAGCTTCCATATTAAAAACGCACTTATATATTGTGAAAAAATATCTACCTCCAAGTTTGAAAATACATGTGGTTTAATGTTAAACAAATATTTAGTGATACAAAAATCTTTGGGTAGCTATACATGTAGATGTACATGTATATTGAATAAAATAAGATACATTTTCTAGAATATTTTCACGACTTATTTCTATGGATAATTTTTTTTAAATGTCATCCTCCCTAGTTACCGTTTGACAAAAATGAAATGCGTTTTAGCAGCATTCTGTGAAAGATAATTTTTTTATCCCAATGAATTCATTCTCATTTTTACCAATAATGCACTGCAAAGTCATTTTCATTCAGCGCCAGACTGGTCGTGGTGGGACCGTTTTAATGGATGAAAGTAACATTCCCAAAGTCAGTGACCTCATACAATGGATTTTCAATTGAAAATGTGATCCTATTGTACCCAGTGTTGAACGTTTTCGGTAAATGCACAATATATCGTTAATAGCATTAATTGATCAATGGTGTAGTTTGTATGGAACTATCCAGTCAGCGTTTTATTTCATAGCAACAAACGTCTATTTTCCACAAATTACATATACGTGCTTCTCCATTTACCTTGTCATGCCACATTAACTCAATGGAAGGTGACCCCTACTTCTTGACCACCTGCACCTCTGTATGTTGTATGTTGACATATTGGATTATTACACACTATTGTAACTTACTCTGTAGGTTGACCATGGACGATTAGTTATTGGCTGCTTGAAAAACTTGTACTGTACACCCCTGAACAGTAACTGTCACTAGCGGTACAAGAGTGGGCTTTGCGGTAAATAAGGGAAATTTACTTTTCAATTGGAAGCTCAAAAATAAAACATCACAGAACTTGATTCGAGATTTCTTCTGTTTATTACCACAACAGGTAGGATAATTGTCTGGATATGCTATCTAATCTTACAGAATGAAATTTCTAAGTACAATGTTCATTAGTGTTTCTGCATTAAAATTCCAGTACTACTTTACAGTACGTGTAATTGTTGGATAAATTTGCAGCACATTAGCAACACTGGTACTGTATTTTGTAAATTTTCATATTATGCAAGAATGATCCATGAATGATTACTGTAAAATGTAAGTACATGCAGTTGACGGAATTTACATCCTGTGTCAGTACAAGCCTCGTTCCATATGTTGACCACCTACTTATGTTGACCAGTTTGAGACGGTCCCTTGCGTAGTCAACTTGCATAGGTACTATTGTACCAATTGTGGTGTTTTGAAGCAGGCCAGACGGCCATTTTGTAGCTATGTCCGGTTTCGCAGGGTGCATCATAGATGGCGTTAGGATAGCATGTTCAATATACTGTATGCTTGACAGCGTTGTTCGATTGGATTCACTGTTCAGAACTTCAGAACCTTGCATACATGCGCTTTCTGCTCAGGCTTTGCAAAATGTGCAGTGAAGTGAAATCATCTGTGTTTAAAAATGAAACGTGCTCTCCTTGTCTTTGTCTGTTGTGTGTTCATTTGATCTCTGTTTTGTCTTCGTTATCAAGCGCATTCGCATTAGGCTTACCTCCATTTGATTTTTTCTTTGTGCTCGTGAAGCCGACAGCGCAATTCATTGATTTTTTAATGGACTCCCTATTCCCTAATAACAGTTGCATTGAAAAGTTTTCCAATTAATTCGAGATCTTCTGAGGATTAAAGGTCGCTCCAGAGCTTCGGCCTAACTATACAAACGCAGTATTTAAACTTCGTATGGCATTAACTACACGCACGTATACCCAATACTGGTGTCAGTTCCCATTAAAAGCGGCTAGGGAGGGATTTGCCTGCCCTGCAAAAGGTCTCTTTGAACTGAAATTTACTCCCTAAGCACATTATGTTGCCAATTTGCTGGCGATCAATTCCAGCCTGGCCAACTGACCATATTAAAAATTAAAAGCAGATCCGCAATGACTAATCAATAGTTATCGTTTTCTATAATAAGGGAGATTCCACAGAATAACATGTATGGGGTGGTGTTTTGCTTCTTGCAGACCCTTTTTACAGGGCCTAATTTGGTTCATTTATCAGTTCATTCTCGTCAGCTATTCACTCGGACATAAAATGATGCCTAATTGCTGTTCAGACGCGCAATAATTCTCCAAATATTTTGTTCTTCGAGCTCGAGGAGAGTGTAAGTGCCTTCGAGGCATTTTAATGCCACTTGGTAATCACTGAAAATATTTCAGACGGATCAATTATCACCACTACGAAGCGCCACTGCTAAAACGCCTTCAATTAAGAAATTAATATGAAGAACATTAATTATTGACGATTTTTCGGCTGTAACATATCCTATAGGTATGGTTCACAAGCTTGAAAACTTTTGAGTCACGTTGTTCATCATAAAATGTTGGTGGCCTGCAAAAGGTGTGATACTTGTTTTGCACCAACCTTTATTTTAGCATTTGCGAATGCATTAGCTTAACAGTATTTTTGCCAATGGAAGGTATCAGTGGCAATAGACTGATTGCTTACTGGTTGCAGTACTGACTATAAATTTGTTGTCATTGCAACCAGATGTGCCAGCAGTCTGAAACCACCGCAACTTCTTGATGTTATCTGTAAGACTGCAAATATTCGCAATCTCATCCCGTAATTTTTTTTTGTCAAATTACAAACACTTTACTAATAATGCTGTCATGCTGTCAATAAAAAACTGAGAAAAAAAAGACCAAAGTCAGCAATTAAACGGAATATCAGTTCCTAGCTGTCACAATTCGTCCTTTTTTTCTTTTTCGCTTTTGTTTGTTTGCTTGTGCCTAGTCTAAACTCACATAATATCGTAATTTCTTTCTTTACAATAGTTTACTACCTGTTCATCATTTTCCATTCCATTTATACCATTTTCTGTTCCCATAAGGATGGATTCACATCGGTTTCTTAAATTCAATCACTACTAGTCTGCGAGTGGCTATGAGAAGCCCACTTTCTCATTGTGTCTGTGGGCGTAGCAGGGACTATTCTGTAGTACACCCCAATTTTCTACTAATTTATCAGTTTCCATTCCGTTTAGACAAATCTGTAATCGTATTTCCAGATGGATAGATTAACATCAGTGTTTTATTTGTAATTGAATTTAAAGTACAGTCACTGCTAGCAAAGTAGTGTTTAGGAGAAGCCAACTTTTTCATTGTGTCTATGGCGGAGTAGGTACTATTCCGTAGTACAACCCAGATTACAATCAATTTCCATTCAGTTTACACCACTTTGTCATCAGTTTTTCCCATAAGGATGGATTCACAACGGTTTCTGTGTCAGCTAAAGAGTATTTTGAAGCCCACTTTCTCATTGTATATAAACAGGAGCAGGGACTATTTTGAAGTACAGCGCAGTTTACTAGCAATTCCATTCAGTTTATACTAAGTATTTTCCCATGAGGATGGATTCACAACGGTTTCTTAAGTGCAGTCACTGACAGCTTACGAGTGGTTAGGAGAAGCCCAATTTAAATTATCACTGTTTCTAAAGCGGAACAGAGACTATTCTAAATTACAGTCCAGTTGACTACCAATTTATCATTTCCATTCAGCTTATACCACCTCAGTACCTCTATGTACTTGGATATTAAGTGCAAACACTGAATGCTAGCTCACGACTGTTTAAAAGCCTACTTTCTCATTGTGTCTGTGGGCGTAGCAGGGCCTATTCTATAGTACAGCCCAGTTTACTACCAATTCCCATATAGATAGATAAACATCAGTGTCTTTATGTGTAATTGAATTTAAAGTGCAGTCACTGCTATCCTACGAGTGGTTAGGAAAAGCCCACTTCCTCATTGTGTCTGTGGGCGTAGCAGGGACTATTCTGTAGTACAGCCCAGTTTACTACCAATTTATCACTTTCCATTCAGTTCATTCCACTTCGTAATCGGCTTTTTTACACATGGATGGATTCACGCCAGTGTCTGTAAGTGTAATTGAATTTAAATTGGCAAAATGCAAGATTTTGAGTCTTCTTGTACGCCACGCTTGGCAATTAATAAGGCCTGCAGTCCCGGTCTGCCCACGGGGAATTGTTCTCTGGGAATGCAAGCCCGCAAGGGGGGCGAAAAGTGGATGAAATTTGGCGACAAAACGCCGCTTTTGCTACAGTAAACCACTTTGCTTCGCCTCGGCGTCTGACGCATGCAAAGTAGACTGGCAATGGAAATCTCGCAGGAGTTGCATTGAATTTGCTATGCTAAAATATTCATAGTTCTCGTCGACGTCCCCGTAGCATCGTTCACCAAGATTGCTCCATCCTTTTGCCCACTTTGGCATATTATTCACCGAATGGTAATCCAGCTCCCGTACGAAAGCTTGCTTAGCTCGCTGCTGAATGCTCGTTAAAATTTGATGATAATATTGATTATAGCTGCAACTCGCACGTCTACAGACTTTTTTCTCGCTCTCTTCGGGCCTCGTTTTTCCTTCCATTATGTATGGACTGTTATAGTTATTCTCTGGATCAACGATTATGTGATAAAGCCCCTGTACAAACCATCTTCCAGCTAAGTCCTCCAACCCAGTGTTTTTCTGGAAATAACTACCGTTGGCAGAGATACGGCCTCCTCTAAATGGAAGATAAAAAGCTCTTAAAGCAAGCGTCGATGAGGTGGGACGCCTTAGCTCTAATCTTGTTTGAATTTTTTAACCCCCTTGCATGAGGCAGCCATGCGGGATTAAGGTTTCTTATTTGTACACAATTTTTACTCAAGTAAACACTCGATGAGAATAAAGCTGATGCGAGTGGTTGAGCAATCGTTAGGGTTTTGAGCAAAAGTTACAACATGCATTTCGATGCTGGTGCTTGGTGAACTTGGAAATCATTGAAGTCAATGAAAAGTCTTTAAAAGGCAGGGATAAGTGATGATGTTTTGCATTTGATTCCATCAAATCACATTGTGGGATTTTGCTGTCAGTTTTCTGTCCTTTGATACCGGCTAAGTCTGAATAGACTACATATACATGTATGTCAAGGAATGCAAGACGCTGCTATTTTCAACTTTTAGCAATGCAGAACCTTTAGCAATAGCAAACTCAAGTAAACACTCGATGCATATAAATCTGATGTGAGAAAAGTTGAGGTTTTAAGCAAAAGCTGCAACGTGCTCCAGACTCGAAAACTTTCCACGCATTTCTTGAAATGAATTGCTGTTCATGGAAGACATGATAACATATCATGCATTGAATATTGTAGCATTATCATGTCAGTTTTCTGTCCTTTGATACCAACTAAATAGACATCATGTATGGCATGTAGCCCTTTGGGAGTTGACTTCAAGCGATACAGGTCGATGCTATTTTGAACTTTTAGCAAAGCAGAGGAAAATATACAGTAGATTTTCGAACTTTACTGTCCACCCATTTCAATGCTAGTCTTAGGTGGGCATGGAAAAGTCTTGAAATTTTCAGGTAATGGAAGTCATGGAAGAATGATGTTTTGCCTTTGATCCCATCACTGAACGTAGCTGGATTTTCCAATAGTATACCAGTTTCCATTCATTTGATAACACCTAACTCTGAATAGACCATTTCATGTTGATCTGCAAACAAAGCCAGACGCTTCTGTTTTGAACTTTTAGCAACACGGATAAAATTTAAGCTTTCGAGCTTTACTTTCCATCCATTTCGATGTTGGTCCTTGGTGGGCATGGAAAAGCCTTGAAATGAATTGCAGGTCATGGAAGGCATAGAACAATGATGATGTTTTGCCTTTGATTCCATCACTGAACATTGCTGGATTCTTCTACCAGTTTTTTGTTCTTTTATATCATCTAACTCTTTAAGTAGATCATGTCATGTTGCCCTTTGGATGTTGACCTTCAAACAATGCCAGCAACACAGGCTAAAAGTTAGCATCTGGAGCAAATAATTCGCCTATGGCGATTATTTATAAAATGTGTAGGTGTGTGACTAGAATCCAACGTTTTTAATCCACATGTTGATATAAATTCCGATAAAGTCGATGTTTGTAGGTTAATAATTTTCGTTAAGTGTGTGGGTTAGGAAAATGATGTCGAGTGCTGACGCAGTAGTCCATATTCTAAAACAACTTTGAACATTTGTTGAAACCAATGGAAAGTCATTGCAAATATCAAAGCCAATTACATCATGTGGGGTCGTGTAGTCGCATTTGAATCAAACAAGGGTTGACTTGCTGGCCTAAAATGGTGTGAAAACTCGTGAAATTGCATTAATTCAGTCTTGTTTGTGTACAGTGGTTGCGAGAAAACGCCTTTTAATCAGGATTTTTAAGTGTGCCATAAAAGGTGTAGCTTGCATTAAATTCTTCCACATTCAGAAAGAAGGACGTGGATTCCATTTAGAAGACAAAAGATAGAGATCTGCTCCTTTAAAGGGGTAATGCGTGGAAGAATTTCACCTTCACAAGAGCGCTGCACGTTGTTTAGCTTCTGAAGAGAATGCATGGGCGCCCTTTAAAAAAGTGGAAGAATATGATGCAAACTTACCAACGTTTTTTGCGCATTTGCCGAGAAATCGGCGTAGTTGTCAAAAAAAATTGTGAAATATGTAATATTTTTTTTTTGTGTGAAAACGCAACTTTTTTTAACCAAAGACGAAATGATCGATAAAATGCATTAAGGGCAACAATTTCCAACGCACTATTCTATTGTCATTCTTGCCGCTAGGAATTGATTGCTAAATGTTACAGTCGCAGGTATACAGGGTGAGCGAAAATTCTAAAACTGCTAAAAATATAGCAGATATTGGTAGCATTGTTGGCAATTGCGACCATGGCCAAGACCGTGGGGATTTCGGATGGCCTATGGCATCATATTTCTGATTAATCCAATTCTATCTTCCTATCAGCTTAGGATAGTTTTAGTTCCAATTTGAAAGTTGTAGAGGAGGACGAGATTGGTCTAAAAATGCCTAATGTGACACGGCATTAAGCTTAGTGTGATATGTGCACACCTAGCAAAAGTGGGCTTCTCCTAACAGCTCATAACAGACATGATAGTAATCGATTAAACGTGAATATGACGTCATATTGCACCATGATTTTCAGAATCCTCACCTTTTACTTCATCAACAGTCAATCAATTACAACGCGAACTACAAGATTTCGATATGTTTTCGAGATATTTGCAAATATTTATGCACGGATATTTCGCCCTCACTCTGTATAATAGGGTTGTTATTCCTTTAGGGCCAGATTATGCTTTGATATTGATGTTGGTGGCTCGATTACCTTCAGTAGAACCTCTGAAACTTGACAACTTGACTACCCAAGGTACTGTCTCAAACTGGTCAACATAAGATTGTGGTCAACTTATGGAGGTAGTCAACATAAGTGGTCAACATAAAGAGGTGGTCAGCTTTGGAAGGGCTACTGTACTTGTAAATTAAAATTATTCCGTTGTTGCCCTGGTCAACCTTGCTTCTGGTGCATCCAAGAGCGCTTTGCAGGCTATTCATTGGCCAGATTCGTGCTGACCTTCGGCGTAGGTCACCCTTGAATTCAGCAGCCTGGGCCACGTCACTTCCGGTTCGATCCCCGTGATATCGACCGCCAGCTGCAACGCTTTGTCTCCGCTTTTCGGTATCAAACACGAAAGTACACAGGGGATGCTGATAATGGCCACGGCTTTTGTGTGCTTTTTTCTCATTTGACCCTGCGAGCTGGACGGCTTCAGCAAATGCAATATAATATCACGCTAACGTCTAATAGGAAGCAAGTGGATCGGAGGAGAAGATGGCATGTTGAACAAGGCTGTCAGTTGCGCTCCACACAATAATTGCTGCTGAGGTGGATGGCATCCGGGATGCTGTTGCCATGGCGACGCCGTCCGGGGAGTTACGGAATTTCTGCTGCTAGGAAATTCATAACCGTCAATGTCTGACTCGAGAACCTGCTCCAGCTCCCGGCATGACGTCATTGGTCAGCCCTCCCCGAGGTAGCTGGACAAGAGGCGCCATCACTTTCAATGGACAAGTGACGCCATGAAGTTTAAGTCAAGCAATATGGCTGCTGGGACCCTGGAACAGTCTGCCCCATTGCTTCTGTGAAATGATATCGGTCTCCTAACATCCACGATTTTAGTTCGTGTTAAAATATGTGAAATTCACATACCTGTCACGTGTATGGGCAGGGTGTCTATCGGACGGCATGGAAGGCATGGAAAAGTCATGAAATGAGATGCAGGCCATGGAAGTTATGGAAAAGTCATGAAATGAGATTCAGGCCATGGAAGTTATGGAAAAGTCATGAAATGAGATTCAGGCCATGGAAGTTATGGAAAAGTCATGAAATTTACGTTAGGTTCCTGGAAAAGTCATGAAATTTACGACAGGGTTATGCAATTTTTGTCTTTTTCTTTGATGTCGCCACAGTGGTAGATAATGTTTCTGAAAATCGCCATTTTGTAATGACATATAACTTGAACGACCCCATACTCAAATAGGCATGGCATTTTCAATACCAAATCCAGGAGACACCCTGAAGGGGGCGTTCAATTTAAATATTATGCCATCACGTTTGCGCGATTCGCAGACCTTTCCCATGTCCGATCACTGTGCGATCATGATAATGACAAGGGAAGGAATGGTATCCCTTACAAAATTTGAATGGTATTTTTAAAGTTGCTAGTAAGTAGGCTTCCATTTTTTGTATTTTTTTGCTATTAGAAATGTTTCAACAAGTATCAAATAAGTCTGATCGGGAGAAAAATATACCTATCATAGGTTTCAGAGGGATACCTTACAGTGTACAACATATTGGAAACCTACGAAATACATTGGAAAAAGAGGAAACCTTTCAACAACCTATAATGAAACCTTAAAGAAACCATCGTAGGTATCTTTTCCAAGGTTGCAAATCGCGTATACCAATAATTCACCCTATAGATACCTTGATACCTACTGGATACTAGAAATTAACCAAAGTTATACCTAAAATTGTTGTAAAAGATGACTCCACATATCTGTCATTATTTGGATGACCCCTTTAAGATGACGGCATCATTTAAAAAATTTTAGGTATAATTTTAGTTAATTTCTAGTGTCTAGTAGGATCAAGGTATTTTTATGGTGTATTATTGGTATACTCAATTTACAACCCTGCGTTTCGTTATTAGTTGTTGAAAAGTTTACTTTATATCCAATGTATTTCATTGGTTTCCTAAATGTTGTACACTGTAAGGTATAATCTGAATCCTTTGATAGGTATATTGAAACACGTTTCTGAAACCAAAACAATACAAAAATGAATACCTATAGACTAGCAGCTTTAAAAACCTTTTAATTTTTTGTAAGGGATAATACGTGCAATTCAAGCTTTTTGATGTGCAATTTGTTTGAAACGGGCTCATGCCAAACATGTTCAGCATGCGGTTCAGCATCCCGTTTTTCAAGTGACCACTTCCTCGACATGTCAAAAAAGCAGGTTGCCCAAAAGAAGTCCCGTATCCACGCTCGTATGAGATTTTCTTAATGACATCTTTCAGCCATGACATAAAACTTGGAACGTCCCCTAACTCGTACATTTCTAGCTTACTTGACGGGCAACTTGTGTTTAAATCATGTTCAGCATGTGATTTTAATTCGTTCTTTGACGTGTTTTAATTATAATACATGTCGGTGCTGCACACTGCTACATCATTATCACATGTTTTGCAAGCGACCACTTCTTCGAAATGTCAAAGACAGATTGTCCCAAGAATCTGCAGAAATCTTGGCAGGTTACGGAATATACCCTGCTGTACCGTGGATAACGACTCCTAGGCTAACTGTGATTGCTTAGTCGTTGAACCGCTAAATGCATTACATATTTAGTTTAATTTATGTTAATCACACAAAATATACAGAAACCAAACAAGTATCATAGGTAGGACAGGTGCCCTTATTGTACATTGCATGAGTAAAGTTCTCAAAGAGTTGAAATAAATTGTGCGCCTTTACATCGGGGCATAATCCGAGGTGTACCCAAAACCTTCCCAGAATTCACCTTCCTGCAAGCATGACACGTATGCCAGTATATAAAGCATGCATTTTTTATGCAAAAATGACGTTTTAAAACCATGCCATGATCCAAAGTTGAATTTCGTGTTGGGCCCTGGGCACCTCGCTGAACCCACTAAGAACAACAGCTCGTGAATGGTTATTAAACCTTTTCTCGTTGTGTTGTTTCTGGGGCTTAGCTGGTGAGGTCAGGTGGGGTGAACAACCCTGGTGGTCGGGGCTGGCTGACGTCAAGTAATTGACCCGATCACTTTTGCATCGATTTGCTCTCACGCGGCCAGAAAATCGTCACAAAGTTTTGGTGCAACACGCCAGGCTGAAGGCAGACGTTTTCAAATTAAAAGCATCCCAAGTAGTTGCGTGGAAAACGCTACTGGTGATCGGCAAATGACGCTGAGGAGGGTCTCCCGTAAAAATCGATAGCAACCCAGCACAATGACGTGCTTTTCAATTGCGCTGCGTCGCCACCCCTCTGCCAACATCGGCGAATTGATTTTCCACTTTGGGCAGAGATGGCAGGAGATGGCGGGTACGGTTTCTTTCATTTCTGACTTCCGCTGCGGCCACTTCCGGGTGAGAAAGCCCACTGTCAACGGGCCTGCATTTGGGTGTTCAGTGCCCGAAATGTCCACCATTCGAGCAGATCTTGTCAGCTTTGAACTGGACTTACTGAATCATGAAGTATGCCATGCAAGAAAACTGACAGTTGAGCAAATCCGCATATCACATGCATATTACATGTATTTGATATTAGATTATGCGATTTTATCCTTCTTATTTAATTTTTTATTATGTGTAGTATGGTGTGCCCAACCGGTAGCCCCTGAAAGGCGGCAAACAGGGCGTACAGCTGTGTACCTAATGATTGCCATCTTAAAGGGGCAGCACAGGTTTAGGTTGCTTTTGTAATTTCTTAAAATTTAATGACATGCTGTATACCTAAATACGCTTTCATGCTGAGTACCACCCTGGAAAATCTGGAAAACTAATGGAATTTGAATTGAAACCTGAAATTTTTTACTACCATAATTTTATTTTGTTCCTTCATTATTGACATTAAAGTATTTATATTCTTAGAAAACTGCACATAAAACAAGTCTTTTCTGGCAACGTTCTACAAAAAGTTATGCCCACAGCATCATTCCATTTTGTGATTTATTTACACCATTTGGGATTTATTTAGAAAACTAAATCACAAATGGTGGATATTAGCTCAGTTAAGGTAATGCCATACGCAAGTTATTTTGTAGAACGTTGCCAGAGAGGACTGGTTTTATGAGCTGAGGATAAAAAGTCGTTTTCGAAATGTTAATAAAATGCGCTTAAATTCACCGGAACGCGCATATTGGGTAACGTTTATTCGCCTAAGTCGTTTCCTTAATTATCCACACCTTTAATTATAATTTGCAAAATTCAATTTTTGGACGATTTCATGAAGTTTTCGCCTGTTGTTTTGCAAACGTTGTAATATCTCTGTTACAACCCTTAAAGTCCTCGAAATGGTTATCAGTAACAGAAATCGAATTTGAACCCCACAAAGCTTGAAAAGTGGACCTGGACAAAAAGGATCACGACCATGGAAGCCCTGGAATACTCATGGATTTAAATTTCAGAAATAAGTGGTAACCATAATATAGATGCAATCCATGAACGAGCTTTGACTAAATTTTATCCGAATTGGACTTGTTTCAATAACCCATTACGAATGAGCCCCTAACACTTGGATGGTGGTCTTGTAAATATGATTAGATGCGAATCAGGGGATGCTGTGGAGTTACAAGTTGTAAACATAGCTTAGCAGCGTGATTATGATGCTCCTATACAAACAGTTTAATTACACGTGATTGATTATTATTGCTGATCCACCCCATGAAAGGGGTTCTCGTTTAAAAGCAATGTGTCTGTGGGCACTCTGCCCAGTTCTGTTCAACGGCGCTTCTGTGTTTGGCTTCTGGAAATGAAAAAAAGGGGTGGTGTAACGCGCTGCCATTTCCATTGTTTTGGATTGATGGAAGGTAATTATTGTGCCTGCCTGCATGCATGCAGATTGGGCAAGTTTAAATATATATTAGCTAATTAAAATATCCGGTGCAAACGCGCGACAAAAATCAATAGCGCGAGATCACGAGTACATTAAGCGAGCTTTAATTATGCGAGTTTATCTGCATGAATCCAATTGAGAGGGGCATTTAAGTAGGCAGTTGACTCACGATGGGCACGGGACCCAGTTTCCCACGTTTCGTGTTTTTGTTTATTTATTCGGCGCGAATTGATCGTGGGAAATGCGGTTGTTGACTTTGCATGGCCCTGGCCGCCATCTTTAATTGGGATAACGCGGTGTCTCTGCTATGCAAGATGGAAACTGAAAACAGTAACGTTGAAGTGCTTCCTATGCACTATTGCCTTGTGAATAGCACTTTGCAGAGGTGGACAAAACACCTCTACCAAGACGACATTGTCACCAAGCGTTCTTGACCAAAGATTGATTTGCCCAATTTGGGGCAATTAAGCGCCTTTCGAGCCCTAATGGGCGATGCAACTAATTAACTTTTCATTGAATATGCACTTGAGACGGATCCACTCGACCGAGCAAAGCAATAAGTTTTATTAGGATCAACGGTGGACCTCCTTTTCCGTCTCCACAAGTAGGTCTTTTATGGCGTCACATCTCCTATGAATAATTGTCACCATTACTGGACGTGACCACTGCGTCGTTTTACTGCTGCACAGTGGAAAGATGGATTCTTTTACTGACTCAAACAGTTGACCACTTTTCCCGGCCCTAATACGCTAATCTCGCGCAGTCGTCATGCTATTTAAAAATGTTTGAAGTACAGTGAAACCTCTCTATGTGGGACATCCATGGCGCATTCTAAGTGTCCCAGTTAGAGCGTTCACGAAGTTTTTTTTATAAATATAGGATAGTACAGTATACACTACATATTGTATCATCAGTTTCAATTTGTTTGAGAACAGAATTTTCTACGATATAACAGGGTTCGTACCCACCTGGAAAGTCAGGGCATGTCAGGGAAGAGAAAAATTGCCAGGGAAAGTCAGGGAAAATTGGCGTTTTTGCTAAAAATTCAGGGAAAGAATGGGAAATTTTTTATAAAAATACTGGCCTGAGCTGCATTTGGACCTACACATGGACCTACAAAAAAAAGAAACAACGTTTAAATGGAGCTTACTAAAAATAGAAGTGTCCACACATTTGTACAGCTGCAACAACGTCTTAGCAGATAATGATTTTCAAACATTTTGAAGCCGGCAAAATTTATTTTTATGTCAGGGAAATTACATTGGTTCGTCAGGTAAAGTCAGGGAAATTTGATGGGTTTTTCAGGGAAAGTCAGGGAAATTAATTTGAGAATTTGGGTGCCAACCATGTATGAAGGAATTCCCTCAGTGTAGGTGGAAAATGCATGTTTGCTACTGAAAAAGCAATTTAGTCAACATGAGCTTCTCATAACGATTCAGATGATGTTTTATCCCATGCAAAACAAAAAAAATATAAGGAAATAAAAAAAAGAGAAATTGTGATAACTGGGACCGAAATCATGCTAGTTTAATGTGCCAGGGAGTAGGGTTGAAATATATTGCATACACTTTTGGTGCAGGGTGTTATGTGTAGTAAGTCCAAAGTTATTCCAGATTAATGTTATCGTATCTTTGATACTATGACAATTGATCAATTCTGAAAAAATTAGCAGTTCTTAACATAAACAAGAAATTTTGGAAAAAAATGTTAACACCAGAGTTATTTTCTATCAATTGAGTCTGAAAGCTGATTAGTCGTCACATTTGCGTGTAAAATTAACACGATTGGCTGAAAATTGCATTTATCACCATTATTTGATAAATGTCAACCAGCCAATGGCGGCGGTTCAGTTCAGATTAGCGCTTGGAACATCAATATCAATAAGTTGAAAATGAAAGATTTCCCCACCAATCATTTCGCTGGAAGAGAAGATTTTTTTGATAGTTTCTAATTAAATATGTTTTCAGAAATAATCTGACGAGATTGACGAGGGAAGAATGCAATTTAATATGCGCTTAGGCCCGAAATAATTAACTTAATTACGAGATGAAACTTGCATCAAGTCTTCCTTTCCCCCTCGGTTATTTACTTCAAGTATCTTCTAATATTCTTAAGGTCTTAACTCCGTGAAAATCATGCTATCTTCTCATCCTAAAATTTAATGAAAATTTCTATGCACCCGGCTAGCTAGAGCCATACGTAAGGGTGCCTTTTTGAAACGTGACATTTTGTTGTCAAAATATGCTGGAAAATCTTAAATGACTTGGAACGACAATTTAAATTACTTATTCAGACAATGCAAGCTACCCAAAATGGCGGCAAAATTGGTAGCCTATAACAGGGTTCATACCGTCAGGGAATTTCAATGAAATGAAATGTGGTCAGGGAAAGTCTGGGAAATGTTGATATTTTGTCCATTAGGTCAGGGAAATGTTGACATTTTGTCCATTAGGTCAGGGAAATGTTGACATTTTGTTCATTAGGTCAGGGAAATGTTGACATTTTGTTCATTAGGTCAGGGAAATGTTGACATTTTGTCCATTAGGTCAGGGAAATGTTGACATTTTGTCCATTAGGTCAGGGAAATGCTGACATTTTGTCCATTAGTTCAAGGAAATGTTGACATTTTGTCCATTAGGTCAGGGAAATGTTCACATTTTGTCCATTAGTTCAAGGAAATGTGGACATTTTTTCCATTAAGTCAGAGAAATGTTGACATTTTGTCCATTAAGTCAGAGAAATGTTGACATTTTGTCCATTAAATCAGGAAAATGTTGACATTTTGTCCATTAAATCGGGGAAATGTTGACATTTTGTCCATTAAATCAGGGAAATGTTGACATTTTGAAAATTATGTCAAAAATTTTGAATTTAAATTTTTTGACTTTATGGCATCAAAACAGAGGAAACAAAGGCAATTGACCAAGAAGTTGCAATTGCCCAGAAAAACACAAAAAATACAGTTAATTGTAGTATCGCGAATAAAGTTAATTTTACTTACATTTTTTATTTGTCAGGGAAAATAACGAGATTTTTTCAGGGCAAGTCAAGGAAATTGATTTGCAAATTTTGGTATGAAACGATTGGTTTGACGACGGTATTGCCCCTGTATAAGTTTCAAATTTGTTGTGGAGCACTGTTAGGTAACAAATGCTGCCTATTAGTTATCACACGTCTTTGATCAAATCATATTAAAAAATCCATTCTAAACTTCTCAATGCCTATGAAAGAACCATTGTTACCATGTAGGTGGCGCCACACGTCACACGCAACGAGGCCATAACCGAAAACACGGTTATGCAGAAATTATGGCATGGATTTTAGTGTTTTTGTCTTTCGGTTTGCTCTCCCAACTGTCTATATTGTGGATCCATTATTGGCTTCTTGTCGATTGGCCAGCGGTTCTCTTCTCTATTTCTCATAGGATTATGGCTTTCTCTGATAATATAGGCGTCAATACATGCTGGTCCCTTCAGGCCGAATTGGGATCACTTCCAGCGCATTAATCTATTGATAGAAAATCGGACTATGCCGTTTTTTTCTGACTTTCTGCTTGTTCGCGGACCTGCACGACCACTCGATAATACTCTTTAAAATAAATGGGTAGGCATACAGCAGACACGCCACTTAATACAGGGTGACCACCATGTCAAGTGCATGGACCTCATCGACAATCGAACTACATGCGAAAACGCTTGTTGTAAATGCTTGGATGCATTTGTTGCACCACCGCTCACTAATCACTCACCAATGTCGCTAAACCTGCACTTAAAACAGGGCGTATACCACGAGCATCGTCTTTCTTCAACTTTTTCTAAGTCTTTTTAGTCCACTTACCTACGTCCTAGCGTGCTGAAATTTGGCACACAGCTCAATTTCGTGAGGCATTTGATAATGTTAAAGTTTGACATAGGTAATCTACACTTTTCAATAAAGTTGTTGACCTGAAAAACTAATTTGTTTTTGAACATCTTATTCAATTTTAACAACAAAAATAGGGTTCCCTCAGAGCTGGAAAACTAGAAAAACATGGAATTGTCAGGCAAATTTGAAAGGCCTGGAATAGTCAATTAAATGAATTTACTTTGAAAAAGATAGGGAACTTCAACAGATAATACATTTCACATGGCTAACACAAAGGTTGCCACAAAAGTCAAGAGAACTAAGACTTCTTAGTCGACTTCCCTACGTCCTACAGTGCCGAAATTTGGCACACAGCTCAATGTCGTGAGGAAATTGATAATGTTCAAGTTTGACATAGGTAATCCACACTTCTCAATAAAATAATAGACCCAAAATTCGAATTTGTTTTTGAACATCTTATTCAGTTTTAACAACAACCTTATATGGTTCCTTCAAAGCTGGAAAACATGGAATTATCAGGCAAATTTGAAAGGCCTGTAAAAGTTAATAAAACGAATTTACTTTGAAAAAGGGCATGGAACTTGAACAGATCAATAATTCATTTCACATGGTTTACACAAAGGTTGACCCAAAAGTCAAGAGATGACAAGCATTTATGTGGATAAAATTTATAATAACATTGTGAATTTAAAAAAAAAGTAATCTAAACTTCATGGGTAGCTCTGAAATGCAATTTAAGACAGACCTTTTTACCCAAAACAAATCGCGTATTTACTAAATCGCAAATAAATACTGTACATCTTGTACTGTTTTAGGGCATTGATTACTGATCATGATTTTCTTGATAATGTTATCATGCACGTATGTGAATACCAAGGTGTGTTATTACTCAAGGAAAACCCAATTTGCTCACCTTTGATAATTTTTGCAATATTGCTAATTTTCCCTGTTTTGAGAGTTTGGGTTTAATATCAACAACACGAGGAAGTTGCTTTCCATCCATCTGGCGTAAATATGAACAATGCTACAATTGCTTCGATAATTGCAATTTTAGCTTGAATTAATTTCTCAAACCAATTATCGTTTTGTTTTCCTCACGGGACCTCTCAGCTGCTACCTGTGCAGATTAACTACGTCTGTTTGATGGCCCTTATTTATGCCGAATGCATGTAAAATCATGTCAGCCACTTGATTCACTCGTTGTTCTCGCAACATCCCATGGGCACACGCGTGCAGTTGAAGTCATTTGTCTCCGAAATCCTTTGTTCCGTGTCCATATCTTTCGCCATTCCGGTTTTGGATAATGAATGAAGACATTCCCTTAGCGACCGGCAAACGTATTCCCAGTTGCCACGCCAGCCATGTTCAGGATGTTCTGACATGCGTACTGGCGCAGTAAACATGGGTGTAGCTCTTGAAAGCTGCGCCTCCCTTCCGGTTTTACACTCAGTCATCTATCGTGACAAAGAGTAATGCGATTGTGCACGTGTACGACAACCTAATTTCGCATTCTGGTCAGCGAGCACATGTCAGGAGGACCATCAGGCACCTTGCCATGACAGTTCAGTTTTCACTCTTAATGCATTAAAAATGACTGGAGTTCGTGGCTGCTCCAGGGCATGATAGGTCGTGGTCATCCTCAGGCAGAACAGGACAGGGATGACCGATCTACCGCATCATCATCAGCTTCTGAAAGCCAAGTCTACCAACAAGATGTTAAGACAGTTCTGTTTGCACTCTTAATGATTTTAAAAATGATGATAGTATTTGACTGTTCCAGGGCATGGTAGGTCATGGTTATCCTCAGGTAGAAAAGGACAAAGATGACCGACCTACCGCATAAGCATCAGCTTCTGAAAGCCTACCAACAAGATGCCATGACAGTTCAGTTTCCACTCTTATTGCATTAAGGGGACGGTAGTTTGTGGCTGCTCCAGGGCAAGGTAGGTCGTGGTCATCTACAGGCAGCAATATACTGAGAATGAACGATCCTACTGCATAATCATGAGCTTCTGAAAGCCTACTAACAAATTGCCATGACAGTTCAGTTTCCACTCTTTATGCATTAAAAATGACTGGAGTTCTCGTGAGTGACCTATCCTACTGCATAATCAACAACTTCTGAAAGCCTACCAATTAGATGCCACGGCAGTTCAATTTTCACTCTTAAAGCATTAAAAATTACTGATGTTCTTGGGCGCCCCAGGGCATTTTAGGTCGTGGTCATCCTCAGGCAAAAAAGACAAAGATGACCGACCTGCTGCATAAGCAACAACTTCTGAAAGGCTGCCAACAAGATACTAAGAAGTTCAGTTTCCATTCTTAAAGCATTAAAAATGACTGGAGTTCTTGTTCTCTCCAAGGCATGGTAGGTCGTGGTCATCCTCAGGCAGGAATGAACTGAGGATGACCGACCTACTGCATACCAGAAGATGCCATGACAGTTCAGTTTCCACTCTTAATGCATTAAAAAATGACGGGAGTGCTTGGTCACTCCAGGACATGGTAGGTCGTGATCATCTTCAGACACAAATGGACTAATGATGACCGATCCTACCGCATAATCATCAGTTTCTGAAAGCCTACCAAAAAGATGCCATGGCAGTTCAATTTTCACTCTTAAAGAATTAAGTGACTGGAATTCTTGATCGCTTTAGGACATGGTAGGTCGTGGTCATCTTCAGGTAGAAGAGGACAAAGGAAGACCAACATAACTTTTAACCATCAGCTTCTGAAAGCATGTTTGAAGGCCTACCAACAAGATGTTATGTCACTGTCTAGTATAAGCGGTCATTTGCAATTCAATGCCACCATTTTTGGAGATATGGTGGGAATCGGGCATGTGCCTGGTGACGTCTAAGACCAAGTTAGTGGTAGGTTCGCTCACCTGTAACTCTTGGTAACGCCAAGTCATACGTGATAAATGTCAGCGTGTAAATCAAGCACGTGGTATGGGCGCCATAATGAAGGAACAGAAAGCTCGTTACTTCCGGTCCACCTGCTCCAGCAGCAGAAGCCAGAAGTAACCCCTGGAGCCATAACAGGGACTTTACCTTCTCACTCCAGGCTGCCAGCTTGGCTTGTCCTGGATTCTGGCTTAAGGTATCAATGTTTAATGATCGTAAAAGCATTTATGAAGCCATTAACCTCGCCCAGTGTCTCGAAACTTTGGATGTCCTGGCCAAACGGCGCTTCCAGAAGCGCCGTAACGCGATTTGCAGAAATAATTTACATGCACGCACAGCGTTAGGGTGCGAGGGAGCATAATGGGCCATCTCTTCTTTCGCCTGAAATTGAGGAGAATGTACGATGGGGTATTTTTATGACCTTCCCTGGATTTGCATTCGTAGAATTGGACTGTAATGTATCTGGTAGTGGCGCTCATCCATTGCAATAGATGCTGACATCCGCTCCGTGGTAATGGCATTCATGGAGTCATGGATTCATGGAAGATGTTAGAGGACCAGTCAATGAGGACCATTCTTTAGCAGTTACTGCTATGATTGATGGATGATGTGCCAAACGCTGGGGACAATGTGACTTCGTCAACATACACCCCATTGGAATTTTATTAAGGGGAAGTAGTCCTTAAGAAACTCTATTATGGATCCTTAAGCCATTACAGATTCTAAGGAAGACTTTTGTTTCGCTAAATGGTTATTACTGGATGTTTGAATTGATTAGAATGTGCTATCCTCCCGCATGCCCGCCATTTTTTTGTCTTTAAATTAGACTCGAGGATCCAGCAGTAGTAATTTCTCAAAGAAAAGGTTCCTCAATTTCATAGCTCAAGGAGTGTTTACTTTTGTATATTTTCATGAATGATATCATGATAGAAGCGAGTGTTTCATGATATTTATAGTCATGCATATTGCAGTATGCTGTGTATTCCCAAAGTGTGGTAAAGTACTTTGTCAGGGAAATTGAAAGGGTCTAGAAATATAACAGAAATTAGATTTGATTTGCAAAGGCAGGGAAATAAACAAACGAATAATTCATTTTTGGATAGATAGTTATAACACAAAAATCAAAAATGTGGAAGACTTTAATAGCCTAATGAAATTGTAAATTGAAAAAAAATCACCTGAACTTGCTGTTTATTTATGTTAATCGTGCTAAATCTCCTATTTATTGAGCAATAAATACTGTATAGCTAAGAATGTTGTTTATTCTCAAAGTGTGGTTAAGTACTTCAGGACTCCCCAGATCTGAAAAACCAAGAATTTTCAGGGAAATTGAAAGTCTGGAAATATCAGAGAAAATAGATTTGATTCGAAAAGTTCAGGGAAATAACACTAACGAATGACTAATTTTGGAAGACTTTAATAGTCTAATGAAATTGTCAATTCAAAACAAATCATGGTAATTGTGTTGCATCTCCTATTTATTAAGCATTAACTGAATAGCATTCCTTACATTACTTTGATTAATTTGGACATGCCTGTTTTAATGATTTGGACAACATGCTGATTTTGTGTTAAAAATGTACAGGGTGCTTAATGAAGCTTTCGGCCCACTTGTAAACTTGATGCCACTTTGAATGACTTACGAGTGTACCTTCGTTATAATTTCATTGACCCTTGGGTATCCTGCAAAACTTATTTTCTGGAATGCGTATTTCTTTCTTTCTTTTAACGTATTTAAAAACGACATCCTATTTGGACTGTGTTTCAAATTTATCCTAGTATGTAAATGTGCCAGCTGTGACAGTTTGTGTTAATTCAAAATTGGAATTCAGAAGGAGGAGTATCGTCCACGGTACTTGAAAGGAGTATTATTCCTAGCTGAAAATGACTTTGTAGGCGATATGGCCGTTGTTTTGGTTTCGGGTCAATGCTTGCTTGTTGCAAGTTTGCTGGCGAGTCATGGAAATTAAGTTACACGAATAACAAATGTTTCAATAGGGAACGAGCTATAATACGGGTAAACATTAAAACGTTAATTGCAAAGAAATTACGAGATAATCCATACAACACCTTCGTTGCCCCATGCTCATGCATAATGGATGAAAGGTCTTGCGGCTTGGCTTATTAAAATCATTAAGAATGAGCACGTTGGACGTTATTAATTTGCATACACCATTCGGTAGCGAAACTGGCGGCAGGCCATGAAAAAGCGCAGTAATGAAGCACGTCGAGCTGGTTCGTTGTAAATCGACTCAATCGGTGGTATAGTTCGCGATAAAAGAAGTTGTAAAAGCCGTTTGTAATATTCATATAAATGCGATGCCGAGAAATCAATAATGCGAGTGAATAAAGACGCAGAATGGATCTGCTGGATATTGTCATAAGTTACTAATAATGCAAAAGCCAGTGATACATGATGGAGGAGAAATGGAATATTCATGTTCGCCAACGACATCGTTAACTAATGCGGACCTAAATACGAAAAGTCAATTTTCATTTCCTGTCATTGATCTATCAGTATTCGAGGCCGTGTAAACGCACTGTATCGCGAGAGCATAAATCCTTCTGCTTTGATGAACTATCCGTTGTGTGTCCCTACTAAATTGGTCGAGTTTTTGTTGGAATATCAAATTCATTGAATCATTGGTTATAGAAGCCGCCGATTTTGGCAAGGTTCTATGGGGCTGCGATGTGATCTGGCAACGGAAACTTTGCATGATGATGATGATGGAAACAAACTGCATGTGTCTGTAATAGAAAGAATTTTGGCCACTGATACCAAAGTAGCGAATTGATGGTACAGTGTAGGTGTTGTTGCACAATTACTTGTACAAGCAAGAAGGGCACATTACCAAACGTTTTGTGATAGGGCTCCCCTAGAACTGGACGTCCTCGAATTGTCAAGGAAATTATAAATGTCTGCATCATAGTCAAAGAAAAGTATAGGAAAATGAATTTATTTGATTTGGTCAGAAATTTAACATAGCATGTCCAGGACTGGGAGAGTGGATACTAATGGGGATTTTGGATACATTTTGATCTGTTGAATACAAGTGGATACAAAATAGCTATTTTGTAGCATAGTGGAAAGTTGATACCCATGATTTTTTGTGTTATGGAAGTCTCACACGACCTTAATTCCAACGACATTTCACCAGAATAATAGGGCACAATCATCTCGCGTCACCACGTAAGAACACTTTAGATTGAAATTTAGCGAATTATTGTGAATAGGCCTACAAATTTCTTACTCCATCTTTCAAGTTACTCGATAACGTCTTTATACACGAGTAATGAACTTTCATATGATGTTGGTAATATGAGTTGGTTCGTAACGAGTGGATACATTCGGGCACCAAAGTGACTATTGAGGATACATTTATGATACAAATCAGTCTTGGTTGATACATTTTGGATGCAAATCAGCCTTTTTCGTGGATACGTTTTTGGGCGCAATTTTGCTTAGACCCACTCCCAGCCCTGAATATCAATTGCTACACTGCAAATCAAAACATGTAATGTTTTGGGTTTTGACTTCTGCTTGCACGACTGAGGTTCAGTGTGAAAATGTTAAAATAAGTTTGCAGAATTCAGTA